>JAAWXA010000003.1:2547032-2570482 GCA_038090715.1 Florisuga fusca
GATCTAGCTGAGCCCGGCGGGCGGGCAGCCCTCTCCGGGCGGCAAGCCCTCGGCCCCGCGGGCGGGCAAGCGGCAGCGCTCGGCCTCGCCGGAGCTGATGCGCTGCAAGCGGCGGCTGAACTTCAGCGGCTTCGGGTACAGCCTGCCGCAGCAGCAGCCGGCGGCCGTGGCGCGGCGCAACGAGCGGGAGCGCAACCGGGTGAAGCTGGTGAACCTGGGCTTCGCCACCTTGCGGGAGCACGTCCCCAACGGCGCCGCCAACAAGAAGATGAGCAAAGTGGAAACGCTCCGCTCCGCCGTCGAGTACATCCGCGCCCTGCAGCAGCTGCTCGACGAGCACGACGCCGTCAGCGCCGCCTTCCAGGCCGGCGTCCTCTCGCCCACCATCTCGCCCAGCTACTCCCACGACATGAACTCCATGGCGGGCTCTCCCGTCTCTTCCTACTCCTCCGACGAGGGCTCCTACGACCCGCTCAGCCCCGAGGAGCAGGAGCTGCTCGACTTCACCAGCTGGTTCTGAACGTCGGCCGCCTCCGCGGCAGGTGGGTACGCGCCCGCGCAGGGTTGGGGTGCCGCGGGGTGGGGGAGGCCCTGTTGGGGGGACTACTGGGACGGGGGACGAAGGGTGGCGAGGGGTGCAGGCGTCGGGGGAGGGGGTGCATCCGGGGTGTCCCCCCAGGCTCCAGCCGTCCCGCGGTACTTACAAGCGGCTCCGGCGCTTCGCTAGTCCCGGAACGACTCTGATCTCCTCTCTCTTTTATTATTACAGGACAGTTGCAAAAGGGAAAAAAAAAGAAAAGTAACACCCATCCCCCAAAATAAATCACACACAGAAAGACTGACAAAAATCCACCCAGGAGAATGAACCTGTTGCGTGTCCCTCTCCCCCGCCGTCGGAGGGCGGTGCGGGCACGTCTCTCGGCGGGCGGGCACAGCGCTGCGATGCGATGCGCGCCGTGGAGGCGGTCGGGGCGGCCGCCCCCAGCCCTGGCGGGGTCCTTGTCCGGTCCTTGCACTCCGTCGTGCCGCCACGGACTGCGCACCGGCGGAGCGGACATCCCGAGGGGAAGCCGCAGGGAAGGGAGTTGCGCTCTGCGGCCTGCGGAGGAGCTCTTTCCCCTTCTCGGCTGAAAGGCAGCCCCCTCTCCGCACCCCACCGAAGAGTCAAAGACTCGGCGTTCATCATTCTGTGGACAAAGTTAGTTCCTCGATGTTTGTGGAGGTGTTGAAATTAAGCTATGCTGTGCTCAAAGAGGCCCCTGGAGCTCCTTTCTCCCCCCCGTGCCTCTCCCTCCCTTCGCGCCGAGCTTTCCCTCTCGTTTTCATCATAGAATGCTTCCAATCCATTTTTTTTCCTTTTTTTTTTTTTTTTTTTTTTTTTTTTTTTTATTATAAGAAAATCTATTTGTATCTATCCTAACCCCTTTGGGGATATATTAAGCTATTTTTGTACATAAGAGAGAGAGAGATTTATAGAGGTTTTGTACAAATGGTTTAAAATGTGTATATCTTGATACTTTTTTTAATATGTAATGCCTATTACCTCTTCATGTTTAGACTTGTAGTCGACGTTACCTTACAACTGCCATTTTTGTATGTGGTTTTGTAAAGGACTTGGATTTCCTCCAGATGTACTTTAGCACCAACGTGTCTTACTTTATAGAAACTTTGTTAATGTATTAATAATGTTATTAAACAATGTTCAAAGTGAACAAAGTTTATGCAGCTATTGTCCAAACGCAAAATGGTAGCCATTTGTTTTTATATGCTGCCTTTTGGAAAAAAAAAAAAAACAAAAACAAAAACAAAAAACCACAAGCAAACAAACAAAAAAAATCCCTATTGCCACTGCCTTTTCTTACTGTTTTATTACAAACTTACAAAGGTCCTGTATAACCCTGTTTTATACAAATTAGTTTCGTAATAAAACTTTTTTTAATGAAAATGATCGGCTGCCTGCTGCATGCATTTTTTTTTTCTTTCTGCCATTGACAACGATGAATGTAAGGACAAAATGTTAAATGATGTTGTGCCTGAGCCAAGCTGCATATGGAGTGTTTGTATCTGATGGATGTAACATATATATCTTTATCTCTATATAAATACGCAAATATCTAGCGGTATCACCATTGTTTTCTTGCCCTTCTGTGTTGCAAATGTGTACGCAAATCAAAAGGCGAGGGAGTGATTAATGATTGCATTGTCCTTCCTGAAATCACTGCACATTAAAGAATTCCCCCCAGAGCCCAAGTCCTAAAAAAGAGGGCGCTCCGTCCCGCGTTTCGGCAGGGTGACCCTGGCCGCCGAGGCTCTGACCCATCAGGGCAGAAAAACGGAGGGGAAGGAGGGCACCGCCACCGAAAACACCGGCTACTGTGTTGCCTCTGCAAAGACAGCGGCTGGATAAATAAAACCGTCGGAGGAAGACGGGAAGCGACCGGCGAAGGGAGGTACAAATAAATAAATAAATAAATAAAGTAGTAGAAATGGGTGGCAGCTTAGAGACACTGGTCTTTCTAAGCTTGTTATTCTACCCAAATAGCGTGATCTGCCTGTAAAAGTACCCAATTACTAAGACTCAAAAAGAAAATGGACTCTTCTCCCCCCTCCCAGCCCTCTTTTTTTTTTTTTTTTTTTTTTTTTTTTTTGGCTAGCCTGCTTGTTGTCAGTTAGCAAGGACGTGACCAGAATTCGCCTTCTCCTTTTCGCCTGGCTCCTGCATCACTTGCAAATTCAATTTGCGTGCACCAAGCCAAGCGGAAAGCAAAGCGCAAAACGCATCTCACAAAAAAAAAAAAAAAAAAAAAAAAAAAAAAAAAAAANTTTTTTTTTTTTTTTTTTAAAAAAAAAAAAAAAAAAAAAAAAGCTTCCTCCGTTATAAGCGTGCCGTCGAGTTACGAAGGATGCGCTATTTTTAAAAAAGAGGAGGGAAAAACTTCAGTGGTGGAGGGCCCCGGAATGTTCTGTGTGTGTGTATGTGTGAGTAACTGAATATATGCACACACGCATACACAAAGGTGGATATGTATACGTGTGCATATCAATGTAGAGTCCTCTCTGCGCTGCTTTAAAAGAATACACTCCTTTGCCCCTTCACCTCCTCCCCCCACGCACTGAAATGATCAATACGTGATTTAATCGGGGGAGGGGAGGGACGGGGACGGGACACGCTGGGGTCACGAAATCCCTCATTACTTCAGCACAAACACCCATTGTTTTAACTGCTCGTGGAACTAATGTTTAGTTATGAAAATAATAACCGTTATATGCCTCCATCCGCTCTCCCTTTACAGCATCTCCTTTTTTATTTACCCACTTTTGCAAGCGCATAGATAAGATATGCAAAGAAAGTGTAGCGAGTAATTTATAGCTATGAATATAACATTAGGATAATGTTTCATTCTGTTACAAAGGCGAAATTTCTCTTCCTTGTGTAGACAGGTGTTCTTTTTTGCTCACTTCTGAATAGTAAATATCCAGACTCATTAAACTAAAGGCAAAGTTACGCTGTTGTTCGCTACAATGTATAAGGCAGGCTCAGAAATTCACCACCTCCTCCTTCCTTTTTTCCCCTCAGACCCTCTCCCCCCAGCCCAAAAAAAGAAAAAAAAAAAAAAGGAAGAAAGAAAGAAAACACACACACAATTTTACTGAAGATAGGGAAAGGGCAAAGCAGGATTGGGGTAAATCTCATTACATCTGCTCTAATCGCTTAGCAACACAAAGCCTTTTCTTGTATTAGCGCGGAGAGCCTTTCAGCGCTGCCTGCCAGACAGTATTCAGTCAGCATTAGTAAACTCCATAAATCAGGGACTTCTTTGGGCGCAGTGTAAGTTTTAGAACTACTCAGAGCTTCAGAGCTGGGGAGGGGGCGATAGAGGAAGTTTAAGAAGCGGAGGGGTGCAGATGGAAGCTGCTGGGCCACGGGTTTATTAATTTATTTACCTGTGTGTCTATTCATCGTAATGCTGGAAACGGTAACGTCCCGGTGTTACGTCCCGGTGTTACGTCCCGGTAACAAATGCCTCTACCCGAGTCCCTCTCCTCCCTCCAAAATCAAGACCCTCGGGCAGCGACGGGGAAACAGGGTGAGACCCCCACCTGTGGGCCGCGGAGGTGGGCAGCGCTGCAAACCTCCCCCTCCCTCCCCCGCCCCTGACGTGCGCGATGGCCTGCGAGGTCCGCGCCCGCGGAGCCGGGGTGGGAGCTCGGAGGAACCGGCGGGAGCCTGCCCGCAGCTCGGGCTTTCCCTCCTCTCCCCGCTCCTGTCCCCCCTCCTTCCCCTTCCCCATAAGTCTCTCCGCTGCCCAAACTTTTTTTCCGCGGCCCCGCGGAGCCTCCGCGCACTTCACCCTCCTCGCTGGCTCCGGGCGCTCAAGTAGGAGCGGAAGGAGAGACACCTGCTCCCGGAGAGGGCGCGGGCACCCGGAGGAGCGTCTCCTTGTCCCCCCACCCACCTTCCCCTCGGAGAGAGGCAGAGAGACACCTATGCGCACCCAGCTTCGCAAGCACTGCGCTAGGGGAGCGTGGGGCGCCTTCCCCTCCTTTTTTTTTAAAAAAAAATAAATTTCCACTCTTTAAAAAAAAAAAAATCGATTNGGGGACGCCCTGGATCTCCCCTGCGCTCAGCTCCATAATGCAGCGCCTCTTACTCACTGCATTCAGGGATTATCTCGCCTTGAAGTGTAGCGGGGGAGATTTTGTGTCTCCCTACCACCCCCTTACTCCCCCCCACACCTCGAACCAGCAGCGGCTCCAACCCCCCCGCTCCCGGCCTCTATCCCGGCCCGTCCCAGCGAGCAGAAACTCCTTTCTCCGCATCCCGCTCGCTTTTAGCGTGTCAGCCCTCACGATACTGGGCTAATTCCTTCTGTAAAAGGCAAGTGGTGAGGAATCAACCGCAGGCTTTATGAAATCAAAAGGGATGATGGGTTTGGGATTTTTTTTTTTTTTTTAAATTCCCTGCCCCAAACTGAATTTTTCCTGCTCCTTACTCCCGTCCTATTAATAATCCTATGAAGGCGATTGCAGACCGAGGTAAAGCTATCATTTGTATGCGCCTGAAGATTAATTTCCCCCATGTACCAACTCAACGGCATAGTTATCTCTTTAACAGGGAAAACAGTTTGGCTCCATTGTCGGGTTGCCAAGACTGCCTTTTGAGAAAGAGAGCCCGGCTAGCCTCTGATCAAACTCAAAGGTTAGTTAAAAGACAAAAACAGCTGAAAATCTTCATGAATAATGCTGTTTCCCCGAGCCCAGTGTAGTGCAAGCGCACATTTCAATGCCAGAGCATTTTGTTATGCTGCTCGCCTAAGTCAGAATTTCACAGAAAAGGCAGAGAAGAAAAGGTCCAACAATTAGAGGGGGCCTGTCAGAAAACATTAACGCCTTCCTCGCCCAGCCTGTCAAGCGTGCTGGAAATAAAAAACTGGCATAGCGAATCGCACCTCCACCCTCTGGAGCTGCAGGGGAGGGATGGAAAAAGAAGAGGAAAGGACCTGCAGTTGGTTATTCTCTCTTGAACATGATACAGACTTCTCTTTTCTCTTGGCACCATCACATGCACTAATGCTGTCTCTCTGCATCTTCAGCCCTTTCCTGCATTGGCCCTGCATAACATATACGAGGTGCCCAGTGAAACAGCAGCACGGCAGAGCTGTTACTCCTTTCTGCACTCTCCAAAGTCCCACTTCTAAGTTTCCATGTCTATGGCCATGCAGATGTCCAGTGGGGTTGATTCACAGCTGGGCTGAAGCACCTCGAGCTGTATTCATGTATTGAACCAAAGCCATCTTACTCTATTTTTTTTAGGAAAATATTTCAAATCTTCAACTTTCATTATCCAGACCCACTACCACATGCTCAAGTCTTTTCGCCCAGTTAAGTATCTACTGACAAGGAAATTGAATTATTTAGTCTCCTTTGCATTGTCTTTAAGTCAACATCTCAACTTTGACTTTCCTGTCAAAAGTATGGATTTTTCCTGAGCTTCTCAATTACAAGAGAACTCTGCTCCTTTTCTCACTGTAAGCAAAACTTCAGATGATTACTTGAATCCCCCCATCATTTTTTTTTTTTCATTTCCCTTTTTTGCCTTTGTTGTGCCATAGGAAATCCACATGTATATCAATATCTGATAAGGACCAGATCAGTACTGTACAGTTTCTATAGCCAGGCTTTTGCTGAGATGGAGGAGAAGGAGGGGAGGGAAATTAGGGAGAAGAACTGTTGTGTATTGTGGTATTCCCATACGGGTTAAAAAAAATAAAATTACAACAACATAGGAAGTGACTGAAGAAAAAGGATTATCTCCAAACATCATCTGAGGTGTCCTAGAGGGTTAAACCAGTATAAGGACACAGCAACACAGGTCAGACAACATGTGAAAGACAAATCATGATATTTTTCTTGCCCATGATTAAAGAGTTATGTGATTCCACTGGGAAGAAGTTCTGTCCTGAGGGACAGGAGCCCCAGCTCTCTATCCCATGAACACCTTGGAGCAGCACAGTGCATCCAGACAACACAGTTCTTGCTGTCCCTCTTGAGAGAAGGAAGGTGTTTCCCCTGGCTTTGGAGCCAGAGGTGTTCCCAGAAGCATGCAAGCAAAGAGAGTTCCACTGAGCACTGGTACTTCCAGTGGCTCTGGGTTTTGTTCTGGGCAAACATGAGCGAACTGTAGGAGATGAGAGAAGTTCCATTAGGTCCTTCGTGTGAAAATGCAGGGAAGGGTAACTAGGGGAAAACTGTTTGATTTGTTGGTTTTTGTATTGGTTTGTTTTGTTTTTTGTTTGGTTTGGTTTTTTCCACAAGGCATTGATCTTGTGCTGAAGCTGTCTAGATTCATCACTGGCTATGATTTTGTCCTTTCTCAATCTATTTTAGCCTGAGATCCACAAATGCTAAGCCAGTACATATTAACAGTCTGCTTTATTTTTCTGAGGGACAGAAAATCCATGTGTCCTTTCACACCACTTTAGCAGGATTCTGTCCAGTTTGTCCTCTTCATCTGCCACCCCTAAAAAGGACAGTCACATCATTTTCTCAGAAGAGCTTCTCTTCCGCAAAAACGGGGATCAAATCAGATCAGATCAAACCTCTGTATGTTGTCCCGTATGTTTTCTGGAAGATTCCTGGGAGCAAAACTCCTTTGAAAGTGTGTACCGCTAGGCTGTGTGTTGCATCCTTCTCTTTGACCCTGTAAACAAATGCAACAGAAGAGTGGCCCAAGTTTTCTGCTTGTCACTCCTTTGCAGCAACATGTTGCTTTCTTGTTTTCTGCTTTCTTCCAATAGCACCAGGTACAGGAAGGTACAAATCACAGTGACCCCTGTAAATAGCTCCAGTGGTGTAGTCCAAGCCTTTGAGATAGGGGTGGGGATTGTCTCCTGAGATGAAACCCAAATTCATTTGGTCCAATTTCACAGAAGCAGATCACAGAAAGAGCTGGTGTTCCCCTTTTGGGATGAGGTCCTCTTCCCAGCCACTCCACTCTCTCTTCCCTCTCCTTCTGATGGTCAGATCCGTGAACTATTTTAATTTGCACTTGCTGCACTGGCAAGGCAATATTACTCTGGAACAGGAAAGGGAAAGCCCCATATTAGTAAAGTGTGAAATGTAGTTTTGACTGAAAAGGGAAACCATTTCAACAGGATTATACCGTGACAGTACAGATTAAAACCCTGCCATATGGCCTAAGATAGGCTTGCTTTTACTTTCAGGTAACAACACATTGCTAATTAAGTGGCGATGACATTTATAGATGGAAAAAAAGAGAAAAAAAAAAAAAGCCACCTCTCTGTAAAATAAACACAGTCACTGAAGAGAAGACATTCATCGGCACTAATAATACTGGAGATCAGCCCTCTTTTATCCTTGCGGTTTGCTTTGAATAGGAGAAGGAATTTGTTTGATTTATTATTGAGTAAACAATAATTCATGTGTGCACTTGGAGAAGTGAACACAGTGCTCCTGAAAGGCACCCGACCGACAGTGCGGGAGAGCAAAGTCCTGTGTCATATCCAGGACAAACACGGCCCAGTAGAGGAAGAGGTTCCCCACCCTGCTTTGCCAAGCGCCTGCAAAAGGGTGATACAGGGTTTCCCTTAGCAAGGCAGGAGGCTAACCTGCCTACCTAAGTGTCTGTAACATTTAAGCATGTCTTTAAATGCCTCGCTGTACTGGAGATGTTGGCTGCTGAATCTCTGAGGGTACACCAGCAAATGGTGGTATTACCAGTTGACACAAAACTTGCAGTCTCTCCCACATCCAATACTGTGTCACACTGGGACAGGCAATATATGAGATAACATCAGACTGCTGGTCTACCAGCAAAGGTTACTGATAACCCCCTGAGCCTTTCAGATAGAGGGTGTTCTTCAAAGACCTGGGACTTCTACTTGAAGTTTCTAACCGGTGTCTGTGCATATTTCAAATACAAACTGCATTTGGAGCTGCTGACCCAAGAGGATGAAGAAGAGTCAGTGGGACACCTTTTGCTTCATCCTGGTTTAACTTTCACAGTTTCAGTTACTATAATGTACATCAGGTTGGTCTGACCAGCCATGGACCCTGACCCAGCAAGAAGGCTTGTTACAGTATTTTGTATACTCTCAGAGTTGCTTAAAAAACTCCCTCATCTTACCATTCACATCTCTCACCAATTGTGTTGCCACGCAGATGAACCCAATGTTTCATGTGGTCTACACAGATTTTGCATGGTCAATGATTTGAAGTTGGAACTGAGCACCCAGCTAAGGTTCCAGACAGTTGTGTCTCTGTGGATGAGCCTGGAGGCACTTCACACTTTCTGCTGTTAAATTTTTCTTCATTCTCCACAGATTTTGTCCCTACTTTAGCCTCCATTGCTTCTCATATCCGGGGCTACAGCAACTCAAGAATTACACCTTGACCCAGCTTCCAATGTAACTACCTATTCACATGTCTTCATCCACACATTCTCACATCCCTCACCCTAACAGTATATTCAGAACAAGTGTGGGGAGGAAAGAGACCAGCAAACCAAGCACAGATACGACTTTCAGAAGAACCTCATTGCAAACACTCCCTACCTGAATTCTAAATTCCCCTGGGCTTCACCAGAGATTTGGGTTCTGTCTCTTAGGGATCTGCTGGTTGGGCTGATGGCCAGCTTCTCTGTCTCTGAGGCCAGCAAGCCTGTGAAGATAGGTAAAAATGCTGAAAATTGTCTGAATCTGTGCAGAAAGAGGGATGGCACAGGCCCGCAGTATCACAGGATGTAGTACCAGATGCTGTGTCAGAAATTCACAATGGTCATGAGAGAGTCTCCCTACAAAACAGCCATGCCACATTCTGCTGGGCAGGGCATCAGCTGCAAGATGAGCTGCTGCTGAGCAAAGAAAGACTATACAGAAAGAGCAGCACTGGGCAGACACCCAGGCACCTGCTCCAGGAGATGATTCCATAGCAGCAAGCAGCACTCCAGGGTCCTGCAGCTCCCTCACCTTGTGTCCACACATGTGTCAGAAGAGATGTGTTTGTGTAACTGGCTAGTAGAGGAGGCTGGTGAGAGTGTGAGACAAGCACAGGAGGATGATGGCTTTATCCTCCGTTCACCTACCTGGTCTGTTTCTGAACCCAGATACATTTTCTCCTACAACCCCCTGTGGCAGTCACTGTGAAGGGATTATGATGTACAGGCAAGCAGAAATAAAAGAACTGCTGGTAGAAGCAGTGAGTATGCCTCCTCTCTTCTTCCTCTACTCCAAAGTTTCTTGTCAGAAGACCACCACGGCTGCAGGGGCAGGTGATGAGGACAATGACAGGTCCATGAGGGGCAACTCAGCTCAGTCTGGGATGCCTCTTGGCTTCTCTGCATGGCCAAATCCTGTCTTCTTGGCACATCACTTTTAGTTACTACTCCTCACTCTCTGTGTGGGGAACTGCTACTGACCAGTGGAACATTTATAAACAGAACAATGTTTAATTAACACAACAGTGAGACAGACTTGTTGAAATACTTCCCAGACAGCAGGCAAGAGTCCTGACAAGGAGACTATTATAAGAATTTTAATGAATCCTTCCAGAATAACACAGCTTCCACACACCTACATTGCAATGACTAATTTTCTCCGTGAAAATTGTATTGGTGAATGATGCAAAATGAAATTAACTTTGGGGACCAGCAAACTGAGCAAAGTCACTGGGTGACTATGTGAAATACTGCCTAAAGCACAGAGCTGAGTGCTTACTAAGTGCATTGCTGAGTGCCCAAAAGCCCATGTCAGACCCAGCTACAAATGCAGTTTGCATAAGGCAGGCAAAAAAGCAATTAAATAACCCAAACAAGGATCTAGCTGTGCCATATGCCACCACAGCATGAAAAGAAGCAAGGGCTGCATGATTCCACAACTACATCTTGTGAGACACCACCAGGAGCATGTGCCTTATTAACACCATGGTTAAATGCCTGCTTGCTAGGTGCTGCTGTGATGGAGACAGCACACACATACCCATGCCATCTCCCTATCTAAGAAAAAAGGAAAGAAAATTGGCTACTTCAGTGACGGGTCTGTGTAAGGTTCCTACCTACTACACAACAGCCTACTTCTTCTAACAGGTATGTGTGACACAGGAATCAAGGGGCACAGTAAGGACAAGGTTTAAAATGTAAGGGCATTTCCTTAAGTCCACCTTCTCCTGGATCTGCAAACTAGTCTTAATCCTCTAGCAAAGACGTTGCACACTATCAGTAAGCCAGCGGTCATAACCAATAAATACTACTGAGCTCAGAAACTGAGAAACAGCCTCTTATTCCTCAGGATCTTAAGCAGCAAAGCTCCTAGAAAGAGAGTTTGCAATGACAAATGTTTTTTTCTTAAATTTGCCAGTCAACTGCCCACTGTGGACTCCGCCAGCAGGAACTCTCTACAGACTCTGGTCTTCAGACCCTGCTTTTCAAATTTCATCATTATACACCTGAGGTTCTTTTTCTGCACAGGATCTAGGTAGCCTTGGAAATATTCAAGATACACATTATCTAGCCAGGGAGCCTGGGCACAGGCAGTTTTCTTTCCTAGTTTTGCTATTTTCCCTGCCTTATAGGTACGTGTCATTTTTTCTGGAGTATTGTGAATGAAGTGACTGCACATTGATTACTGAAATATGTTTCACTGCTTGCCAAACATGACAGTGTGGCAAGGTTAGTTTTGCGTGGAACTATGTGCTAGGATCCTAATAAGTGTAGTGAAATACAGATTTTGGTGCGTAACTTGAGACATTCTGGAGCAAAATCGCCTCTGATTTACTCGACTAGACAATGACACCCACAGACCTGACTAAGAATGACAAGAAAATTAGTGCTGAAAACTTTAGTAACGTATAAGGATTTCACTGAACTGGGGTGAAACTGCTTGCCATAAGACCTGGTTTGCTGAGGAAAAGACATGAGGAAGGAGAGGATACATCTTTACAACTGCTACAGATGCTTGTTATGCTCAGAGGTGCAGACTGTGAAAACATTGATTATTTTTAGCCACATGCATCTGTTTCCTGTTGAATTCTTTGCTTTGCATAATGTGGGGGTCTTGCCTGTCAGATTAACACAGGGCTTCACCCACAAACAAAAGTGCTGGCCTCTGATAAATCCATCTACAGCACACCTAGCTCCATCGTTGGGCATATTATGAAAGGTAATGAGCTTGACACTCCCCTTAGCTCCAGCTGCTGCAGCAGCGTGTAATGAGCCCTGCTCCAGGGGCTCCAGCTCTCACACTAAAACACCATTGAGAAGTGAGACAGCATGCCACTGAATTTAATTTACTGCTTAGCATCAGCTGGCCCCAGATGATGGAAGGTCATCGGGATGGAGGGTCAAGTGGTATAAACAGCTCCAAACCTCCCTTCTGCCCAAGGGCTTGGAGCCGGTAATCCCCACAACAAGCAGGGGCAGACCTGATGGAACTACATGGGCTCCACAGGCAGATTCCTTCAGAGCATCTGCTCACCCAGATGAGAAACCCCTCACATTGACTGTGTGCCATCAGCACTTTTGCAGTAATTTAGGGAAAAAACAGTGTAATAGTCTGGATTCCTTGGAGTTATCCTGCCATTGAAGTTACTTCTCTCCTGGTGAAGTAACTTTCTTACCTTCACAACAAGCCACCATCCTGTATTTTTCTTGTGAGTTATCAAGGATTTCCAGATCAGCAACACTCACTTTCAAGGAAGAGAAGCTGGAGGGAGGATTTGAGTATTCCAGAAAGGGCCAATGTCAGAGGCTGAAAGAAAAAGTAAGAAAAGGATGGTATCTGGTGACACCACCTTTGGTGACATAAAGTTCAAGGATATGCAGAGCCAAAGGCAGAGCTATGGTATTTAATTGTTCCCAGTGACATTTTTTCTGCCTTGGATTTGTCTAAAGATGTTGCAAGTGGCACTAAGATTTGGGTGCCTTTTCTCAAATTATTGAGAAATCTTGAAAAATTCATTTTTTATGTGCAACCTAAGGATTGGACCTGCCTTTGCTGACAGGGACCAACTAGTCCTTGGAGAACAGGAGTGAAACCCACAAGCCTGGCAGGGTTGGGGTCCTTTTTCTCATTTTTAAGATGGATAATCCTGTTTGAGGATGTTCTAGAATTAAACCCAGATATGTGACTGTCCAGTATGAAACATCATGGCCAGATTCAGGTCTCTGAAAAATGGAAAGCTGATAGTGGGCGTGGAGGCCTGGGGCACGATATGCTCCAGGCAATTTCACAGACTTATCCTAGACTTATTATAGAATTGCTCAGGCTGGGTAAAACCTCCAAGATCATTGAGTTCAGCCTTGTCCTAAATCTATTATCCTATTCCCTATGACTCACTACTAAACCATGTCCCCAAGCACCATATCCAGACAGTTTTTAAACACATTCAGGGATGGAGGCTCAACCACCTCCCTGGGGAGCCTGTTCCAGTACTTAACAAGCCTTTCTGTAAAGAAGTTTCTCCTTATATCCAACTTAAATCTCCCCTGATGCAACTTGAAGCCACTTCCCCTTGTCCTGTCATCTGTTGACAGTGAGAAGAGGCCAACCTCACTCTCACTACAACCTCCTTTCAGGTATTTGTAAAGAGTGATAAGGTCTCCCCTTAGTCTTCATTTCCCCAGACTATACACATCCCCAACACCCTCAATCGCTCCTCATAAGGGATGTTTTCCAAACCCTTCACTAGCTTTGTTGCCCTTCTTTGGACTCGCTCCAACACCTCAATGTCCTTTTTGTATTGAGGTGCCCAGAACTGAACACAGTACTCGAGGTGGGGCCTCACCAGTGCTGAGCACAGGGGCAGGATCGCTTCCCTATTCCTGCTGGTCACACAATTTCTGATACAAGCCAGAATTCCATTGGCCTTCTTGGCCACCTGGGCACATTGATGGCTCAATTTCAGCCGACTGTCAATCAATACACCAAGGTCCTTTTCTGCCAGGAAGCTTTCCAGCCACTCCAAGCTGGTAGCATTACCTGGGGTTGTTGTGACCAAAATGCAGGACCCGACATTTGGCCTTATTGAATTTCATGCAGTTGGTCTCAGCCCAATGATCCAGTCTGTCCAGGTCCCTCTGTAAACCTTCTACCACCCAGCAGACCAACGTTCCCTCCCAACTTGGCATCATCTGCAAACTTACTGAGGGTGCATTCAATCCCCTCATCAAGATCATTAATAAAGATGTTAAATAGAAGTGGCCCCAGCACTGAGCCCCAGGGGACACCACTCCCGACTGGCTGCCAACTGGATTTAACTCCACTGACCACAACTCTTTGGCCCAGCCATCCAGCCAGTATTTAACCCAGCAGAGTATATGCCCATCCAAGCCATGGGCAGACAGTTTTTCCATTAGGATGTTATGGGGGACAGTGTCAAAGGCTTTACGGAATTCCAGGTAGAGTACATCAACAACCTTTCCCTCATCCACTAAGCAGGTCACCTTCTCATAGAACGAGATCATGTTTGTCAAGCAGGATTTGCCTTCCATGAATCCATGCTGGCTGGGCCTGACAGTCTCGTTGACCTTTAAATGATCTATAATGGCTCCTAATATCATCCGTTCCATGACTTTCCCTGGTACCGAGGTGGGAGTGACAGGCCTGTATTTACTAGAATCCTCTTTTCCAGCCTTTCTTTCCACAACTGTTCTCCAAATACACAATAATTTAATCCAGCGAGACCAGCTGAGGAGCAAGAAACCTCCCCTAGTGAGTAACATAGACAGAATGGCATGAAATATGGGTCTTAAAAAAGTACATAGTGGCAGCAGTCTATCTGGTTTTTGCACCTGGGTGATGGCTTGAGTGTCTCCACAGCACAGTGTATGTGCTTGGCTTGGTGCAGCCCACACATGCACACGTTCCTTCCCCACTCACAGCACACCAGGGGTTTTGTACAAGCCACAGTCACACGTGTGTGGTTGTGGGGCCCCAAAACAGAGCCTGTACAGCTACATCCCCATAGTTGGGCTGTGTCAGGTATCATCCCTCTTCCCACATCTTGGTACTGCACGGTCTGAGGGAGTGTTTATGCGGCAAATGTTTCTTTTTCTTTAGAGAATGCCACCTCTTCCATAACAGACAAAGACCTGTTTGTGAGGCTGCACTCCTTTTCTGCAGGAAAGAGGATCTGATATAAACACACCCCGATTCGGAGTGGGTTGTGAGCAAGATCTCGTCTAATTTTCCACCCTGAACAAACAATTTTACTTTGCGTGCAACTTTCTCTAAAGAGAATGAGCTCAATTAAGAAAACCACAACAACACAACTTTTAAAAAATACCGTTGTCATTGTCCGTGTGGGTTTTGGGTGGGCTGTGGAAATTGATTTACGAGTCAACCACTTTTCTCTTTTCTTGCCATCTCTCGCTTGAGTGGTTTGTAGGCCTTGGCCCTTTCTTTCACTCAAGGAGAATAAGGTTGTCTATGGAAGAGGTCAGCATTTCAAATTGGTGGAGTTCAACTGCACAAATGACATAGAACTGACAAGAAAAGACAGGGGGTTTGGAGGTCATAGACTGCATAGGTCCTGGTTAGGGTTTTTGCTTTGTGATGGGACCTGGCACCAAAATGAATTAAATAACAGGCTTAAGGACTATTGAGGGAGGGCTGAATGCAAATCAAAGATAAGTAGAAGTTTTCTTTCCTAAAAGGGGAATGATTTTTTTCCTTACCTCCCCCTTTCCATATCTGCACAGGCAAGGTCTGCATGTTAAACATGATTTAGCAGGCATTATTCTGGAGCCTTTTCATCAGGTTTCTGCAGTGATTGCCTATCTTGGCCTATGATTAATGATCTGCTGTGCAATTTGGAGGCTATAATGACTCAACAATCCACACACAAACTATATAGTCGCATTCCTTTTGCAGATTTGCCAAGCTGTTACCAAGGGGCCCACAACCAAGCAGGATTGTTAGAGAGATAGCTAAGCATTTCTGCAAATGCCATTCTGCCCTTATCTTGCTGAGAAGTGCGTTGGGCAGCAGGCTCATTTACAAAATTCAAAGCCTAGATTTCAGTGGCTCCTTAAAAAAAAAAACCAAACCAAAACAAAAAACCACCACCACCAAAAAAAACCCCAAAAAACAAACAACCCTGGACTGAAATAATCATTTAAAAGGCTGGTAAGAAAAGATCCTGGTATATGGCCTCTCAGTGATTATACAGACAAAATACTTTCTTTGTTTCCAAATTTTGAATCTGATTAATTGAGGCCTAATGCTATTAATGCAGTTTGAAAGAGGAAAGTTAATCTTTGGAAAACCATGCTATAAACAAAATCTGAAAATCTAAGCAGATATTGATGCAAAAGTTTTGTCTTTATTTCAGTTTCCAGTTAAAGGAATAAGTTATGAGAATTCGTTTACGAATTTCAACAGGATCTGTATCTGTTAAAAACTGGCAGCAAAATAACAGCTTTCTAAACATTTTTTTTTTCATTCAAAACATGGATTCTAATTAGAGTCATATTGGAAAATATACAATTTCTGTTTGTAGAGTTGTTTTCAGTAAAAATAAATGAGAACAGGAAAAGCAAGGACAGAACTATAGACGAGAGCCTGTTTTTCAGAAGGATGTCAGCTATCCTATGAAACATGATTAGAGAATGATACATTTCCATATTAACTATTAGATGCATCCCAATTAATTGAGTAATAACTGAAAGTGTTCTGTTATTGGTTCATTGCAGTCGCATTTACTTGAGCAATCATTCATCTTTAGTTTCCTTCTTGTCTGGCTTGGTGAAGGGAACTGGAACCACAAACAGCATATCCATCCTGTACATCATATTATTATTATCATCATTATTATTATCATTATCATCATTATTATGGAAGGGCCTGGAAGCTGGACCTTGAAGCCTCATAATAACATTGTGCCCTCACGATGACAAGTATCTTAGTCCTGTAATGGTCTGAAACCCTGATTTTCAGAAAGCCTTCGTGGTTGCAGATTTAAGTACAAGTCTAAATGCTTCTTTGCATCCAAGCTTAAAAAAAAAAAAAATGCATCACACCTCAGTCTATGTCCAGAGTGAAGATCAAGAGGTCTCTAAGGCATTTGGGAAGAAGGGGTTCCTCTGATCTCACTGTAGCAACATCTCCCTTCTCTGGCTTCAGAACCACACACGTTAACACTTGTTTGAAGAAACATTTTCAATATTAAATGCAAACAGGAAATACACAACACATAACCCAAAGGCTAAGAGCTGTCACTGTATCCTGCTGGTGGAGAGGAAAAAGTAAGAAACCTCCAGCTATGAGCATACTCAGGCATAGCATCATTTACCCTCCCCTCCCTGTATAAGGGATTTCACCTCTATTCCAAGAGCCAACTCACAGCAATGCACGAGGGAGGTTCCATTATTCTGTGGGGTTTTTCACTAATCTTTTCCTGAAATACACACAAATAAATAAAATCAGCTGTGAGCACGCTGCTGTACAGCCATGATAGTGCTGCCGTGTATTTAAGTCCATTAATCTATGAATGGCTGTGTCTCTGACACTGCCTTCGGGGCTAAGGGATGGACTAGATCAGGGTCAGCAACCTTTCAATGGTGGTCTGCTAGCCAGTGGTTATCAGCCCTGAAGCAGAGGTTACACAGGACAGCAAGAGCTCATCGGTAGCTAGAAGATATTGTCTCTCAGAAAGCCAAAAAACCTGCTGCTGCAGCAGGATCATTGGCCTGTGCTAATCAGCCACTCCTCCTGGCTCAGAGAGTAAAGCAAAGGCACCAGCAGGGAGTCCTCAGAGCTCTCAGATTTCATTCGCAGGATGCCATGGCCTCTAGCTCCCAGCCTTGCCTGTGCGTCTGAAAATCAGTACTTGTCAGCTGGATGGTGCCTTGAAATCTGCTTCGGGCTCCTCTTTGGCTTAGTGAAAGTCAGGAAGCAGCAAAAGTATGCACTTTCCACACAAAAAAAAAAGGGTCCAGAACAGATCTGTTCAGAGGACATATTTTGTCATGGAGCCCACAGGTGATTCTGAAAAGGACAAGAAAGCCAGCAAACAATTAATATTAATTACTAATTTTAAAACATCTTTAGTTTCTTTCTGTGAGTGAAGCTTGCTCTGCTCCTTTGCATCCACATGGACAATTACTTGGTTGGGAGTAAAATAATATTCCCCACTGGCATCAGACCTCCACTACTCTCTGTGGAGAGCTTAGCACTGAGAGGGACACGTAGTCTCCCCAACACTGACATCCTTGGCCTTTCTACTGGAAACAGCTCTTTCAAGTGTGGGTTTTTCTCCCTGTGAGACAGCCAACTGCATGCTAGGCAGTGTGATGAGGTCAACCTTATTTCACACTGGTCATCACTTCTCAGTTCCTTGTGTTTAGTGACCTCAGTTTGAACTGTTGCTGAAAGGTGAACTGGACCAAGATTTTCAGAGGTCATGAGGGAGACTGAAGACCACGGTGTCTGGATTTGCAAGAAGAAAAATTTCAGGGGTTTAATTATCTTGAAAGATGTTTTCAATGCTTTCTGATAACCAAGCTCCTTCAAGGCATCTCTCCCTGAACGTTCAGAATTACTGGTTTGTTTTTTAAAAACTCTTTTGCAAGTCTTTCTCATATTCCTAGTTATCTGAGCAATTCAGCTTTGCACTTGACACAAACCACGTAAGTCTGCAAATTGAACTGGAATACAGATGAGGAGTTGTCCGTCAGGTTTCTTAGCACACCACTTTGATTCCAATCAGACTGGAAGCCTGCTGGAACCATGCCTTTTGAAGTATTTTAGCATTTTTTGAACTCAGCAGAAGGAACTCAAACAAGATCACATGGGAGAGAAGGGGCAGTATTTTAAACTGCTTCAGCTTTCAGAAAAGGTTTGGCTCAAATATTACCATTGACAGGAACAGTGCAGGGTTGGTTTCCTCTGATTTATCATACAAAGACATTTCATATATCGTAGGTTCCCAGGTGATGCTTGTGTATGTTTGTGGATACTGGTCAGTTTACAACAACTGTAAAAATGGACAATGAAGAAATTACAGAGAAAGTTATTTTATTTGAAACTGGGTTACTTGGTAGTATGAAAGACTATTAACCCTATTCATACAAACTATGTATGAATATGTCATTTTGAGGTCACCACCAGTTTGCATACATATTAAACTTAACTGGTAGACACCATTTACTTTCCAAGACTTACTTGCATATGAAAACAAGAGGAATAAGAAGCACTCCAGCTTTGTTCTTGGCAACTTCTTGCAGTCATGGTGTTCCAGGAAGAAAGACTCTGGTGATGGCTCAACACTCCCAGAGGGTTCAAGTATTGGGGTTCAAGTTTTAGGGAAGTAAGAGACTTTTACACATGGCTGCAAGACACCTACTGATGTGTCTTGGAATCTGAGAGTGACTTAAGACAGACCTGCCTTTTGATGAGAGAGGAAGTGTGTTTAAGTAAAAGTATTGCAGTTTCAAGAACATGGACAAGTGAGTCATTTCTCACAAGGCACTGAGAGAATTATTTATTTAATCCAAAGCTGAAAAATCTGCCTCAAAATCACCCAGAATTACTTCAAGCACTTGCATATAAATCATTGACTGTTTACCAAGCTACCACACAGTGACTATCTGAACTTGAACATTTATTTGAATTGACTATAACTAAGAATGATGCTGGCTGATGGCAAACTGTGGGCAACAGTTGCAAACACCATTTTTGTGGGTTAGTTTGGCAGTCATGAATATGCAACTTGAGACAGGCAGACAGGGATGATCATTGTTAAGGAAGCCCATCCACAGAAGAACAGCTTGCCCAGAGTTGTATCTCTCTTTTCACTTGGGAACCATAATTTTTTTCCCAGCTTACAGAATCACCTTTAGGATGCATGTGAACCAGCTGCAAAGACAGGAGTTAGAAGTTAACCTTTGTAAATAAACAGAAAGTACTGAGTGATCACTCCCTCAATAGGGAATACTTTTTTCCACACCTTTTTTCAAGTTCTTTGAGCACCTTTAAGTGCCAAAGATAGGTAAAATGGGAACATGAGGGTGAAGTAGCTAAGAACCTGGGAAAAACTTGCAAGGAATACAAATTCCCTTTTTACACACTGCCTCTGGTCATGCAGAAGCACAGTAATGTATGTTCCAGAAATTAGTACCTTGCCTTTCTAATATGTTTTTTTCTGCTTGCTAATTAAACACATGGCAAGACAAGTATCACTATAAGGTCTTTATGCTCTGTTGGTTTTAATAGGAATGATGGGGCTGACTTTCCACAGATCAATCTGCTAGGTTTCACTGTATCGGCTTTAAATTGAGCATTATAATCCAGAGATTAATGGAATAAATAGCAAGGGCTAATACAAACTATTTTCTAGTGCTAAGAACAGTTGGATTATGAGGGCTGGACTGAAAATCTGAGCTTCAGATCACCTAGTTAAGGGAGCAGAAGCACATAAAGAGTTAATATCTGCTCCTCCAGATGTGAACTTCATTAATTTAATCTAAAACAGCTTGAGAGATAATAATACACATATTTTCAATTACAACAATTATTTAAACAGCCCTAATCTTGCACTTCATGAAGCCATTTAAATTCACTCTAATGTCAAGCTCTGCAGGGGAATATGTTAACGCAGGAAACGTAGCATCTTCTAATTACAGTACTTCTATAAAACAGAAACAAAACCGAGTTTGCAAAGGCTGAGCTCAGAGCACAGATTATTCCATGACAGACAGTAATTCAGAAGCACCAGGGCCAACTGCAGACAAATGAGCATACTATATTTTACTCCTCTGGGGAGACACCAGCACACATGCCTCAAACTGTTCCCAGCACAAAATGTGCCTGTCATTTTGGAGTGATGCTGATTGAGTAGGTACCACAGTTATAGGTCATAAAAGAGAATTACTATTGAGTTTGCTTGACAAGGTTTTGGTAGTGAGGGAACTACAGACAGGGCTTCTGTGAGAAGCTTTCAGAAGCTTCCCCTGTGTGCCATAGAGCCAACGCCAGCCAGCGCCACGACAGACCTGCTACTGGCCAAGCTGAGCCCATTAGTGATAGTAGTAGTGCCTCAGGGCTAACATTTAAGAGGGATAAAAGAAAACTACTCAGCTGCTCACAGGAGACAGTAGTGAGAACACATGAGAGAAACAGATCTGCAGACACCAAATTCAGTGAAGAAGGAAGGTGAGGAGGTGCTCCAGGCAGCAGAGCAGAGCTTGCTCTGCAGCTCATGGTGAAGACCTTGGTTAGGCAGCCTGATCTCCTGCAGCTCATGGTGAAGACCACTCTGGTGGAGAAGGTGAATGCCTGAAGAAGGCTGTGGCCCTGTGGGAATTCCACTCCAGACCAGGCTCCTGGCAGGATCTGTGGACATATGGAGAGAGGAGCTCACACTGGAGCAGGTTTGCTGGCAAGACTTGTAACCCCCTGGGGACCCCATGCTGGAGCAGTCTGTTCCTGAAGCACTGGATCCCATGGGAAGGATACACATTAGAGCTCATGGTGGACTGTTTCCCATTGGAGGGACCTCACAGTGGAGCAAGAGAAGAGTATGAGAAGTCCTCCCCCTGAGGAAGATGGAATGACAGGGACAAGATGCGATGAACATCAGCCCCCATTCCTCATCTCTCTGTGCTGCTGAGAGGAGAGGAGACAGAGAAACTGGGAGTGAATTTGAGCCCAGAAAGATGTGAAGGGTGGGGGGAAGGTGCTTTAAAATTATCCTTTATTTCTCATTGCCCTACTTCAATTTGATGGGCAATAAATTGCATTAATTTCCCCAAATCAAGTCTGTTTTGCCCATGACTGTAGAATCACAGAATCATAGACTGATTTGGGTTGGAAGAGACTTTAAAGATCATCTAGTTTCAAAATCCCTGTATGGGTAAGCACACTTCCCACTAGACCAGGTTGCTCAAAGCCCCATCCAACTTTGCTTTGAGCACTTCCAGGGATAGGGCATCCACAATCTCTCTGGGCAACCTGTGCCAGTATCTCATCACCCACATTGTAATTGGGGAGTAAACTCCCTGTCCTTTCTCAACCCACCAGCCTTTCATAGCATTTTTTTTTCTCTACCCTGTCCAGCTGATGAGTGATAGAGCAGCTTGGTGGGCACCTGGAACCCCGCCAGGGTCAACCCATCACAGTTGTTATATGCTCTGATATTCCTAGAAGCCCAACACAGCTCACCATAGAAGGTCACAACCTCAAATGACATGCAGAAGGAATAGTATCCACACATTGTTCTCAGTTTCTCAGTCAGAACAAGAGAAGAAACTCCAACCTCTGCCATCTACTGTGGAAAGAGAGTAGCAAAAGGCATCACAGTATTTCCCTGTCAGTCAGGCATGAGGCTATCTGAATGCACCAGACCCATTTCAGTCCTGGGGCTTTGCTTCAGCTCTGAAGGCCTCTGTGGTGCTTGCCCCATGGGTGGCTGCCTCAGGTTGGCCTCTGCACAGCTCTGCACAGGTCATCTCTAAAGGCCACCACAGCAGCTTGGATGTTACAGCTAAGAAACAAGCCCCCAGGCCAGGATGTCATGTTGATGTACTGAAGCCTTAAAGGATATGTCAGGAAAACTGGTATGTGTTTTCAAATGGAAAACCTAGAAATTATCACTCTAAACGTGGTTCTGATGCTGCATCCATGTATTGTCCTCCATGGCAGTGGAAATGCACCCGCTGCTAGCATCAGTGTCTGAGTGGGCAACTCAGATGTTCACTGAGAGTCACTATGAGGAGGACACCATGCTGCTTCAGCCATCTTTGCAAATCCTGACCTTACCTTACCTTACACTTTCTCATTACCTGATAAGAAGTTTCCCAACAGTGGCAATGACTTCACTGCTTTGTACCAGTGACAATGTGCAAATAATATGATGCTAGTAGGCAAAGACACCAGTTTACTCTAGAACCCTTTGTATGACATGGGGCACAAAGAGGAAAGACTATTTATACCCAGGGAGCCCTGCTGTAGGGAGAATCATTATACTTGGTCATCAAAGTGTGCATGCACCTTTTTGGAGATGCAGCAGCTTAATTGTCTCTTTGACCTTGACTGGACCACTGGCTGGCTGTAGCTGACAAAATGAGTGCAGAAATGCAAGCACATATGTGTGAGCATGTGTGTTCAAACTCGGCACCCACAAGTGATGGTCTCAACCATTTGTTGATGTAACTACGTGGTGTTATATCTATTCTGT
Source organism: Florisuga fusca (assembly GCA_038090715.1). Taxonomy (NCBI): domain Eukaryota; kingdom Metazoa; phylum Chordata; class Aves; order Apodiformes; family Trochilidae; genus Florisuga; species Florisuga fusca. Next base: position 2,569,722 of record JAAWXA010000003.1, read on the forward strand.
ACAGGCATAAAACTGTGTCCCCCTCGACAGGCCTTCACCCCTCTTGGTATCAGGCCATTTGCAAGCAGGCAACACAAGAAGTAGGTAGGGTATTCTTGTAAAGGCTCTGGCACACACAAAGAAATCAAAATTCTCTCCTAAAATTTTGAAGCGATCTTTTTTTGCAAATGTTTCCAAGTGTAGCACTCATCCATCTAATAACACCCTCCCTCCCCACAACCCACCTGACAGTAAAAAGCTCAGTAGAGCCGGGGACTGTGGCTGGGATAGGGTGACAGAGAGGGATTTTTAGGTTGTTTTTTTTCCAAATAGCAATTGCTTGGGTTGCTGATCCAAGGTAAATGACAAGAAATTGAAAAAAAAAAACCCAACACACATATTTCAACTAAAGCAAGAGCTTGGGATTATTTTTTCCCCCTCTGTGTCTGTTTGAAGGTATTCTCCCAAGTTGACAAGCACGTGTTTTGGAGACCATTGAAAAGTTTCTGCCATAAATAGAGAAGGCAGCTTGGCTTAAGTGTTGCTAAGGAATACCTGGCAACAGGCAACAATAGTCCTTTTAGAGAGACCAGGGCAAACAGTGACCGTGGTAATGGGGTGGGCTTAAGAGAGGCTCCTTGCCCAAAGCCCCTCCACTCACACTGAGCCTCCAGCCCTGGGCTGTGTTCCGGAAATTCCCGGCACAAAGCCACCCATTGAATGGGAGGCGGGCCCCGTGCGTGTGCTTTTCTGACAGGGAGGAGGGCTGCAGAAAGGGGGGG
>JAAWXA010000003.1:2575592-2833157 GCA_038090715.1 Florisuga fusca
CCCTCCCCCCAGTCCTCTCCCACGGGCACCCCCGCTCCAGCTCCGGGCAGCACCACGGACAGCGCCCGCCCAGCCGCTCCGCCGGACCCTCCCGCCGCCAGCGCCGGAGCGCCCTCCCCGCGGTGCGACTGTCACCGTGATGGAAGAGCGGGGAAACATATGGCTGGCAAGGAGAGGCAAAGTCACCCTGGAAGTATTTTAGTCTTTCAGTAAGATGCACAAGCCAAGAGCCTCGCCCAGTCGCTCTTGTTTCAGAAAGAATAGTCTTAGAATCATCTGGCATCAACATCTACCTGGAAACCATTCCTGTAAGTAAGCATATCAAGAAGAGCTTTATTTCTACTCTGCACTACAGGACAGCAAAGCCATGAGCCTTTTTCCTATACTGGTAATGCTTTCTCATGTACATTTTTAATAACTGGTATCCAACACAGCGACAGAGGCCGTGACAGCAGTACATCCCCTCATCTCTCAGCACAAAGCCATGAAATAGCTACTTAAAAATCCAGTGAGGATTTCAAAAGTGATACCTTGGTGAGGTGATACTTTAATCTTAGTTTTTGTGTGAATGTTGATTGTGGTTCTTCCTTGTCATACAATGGCAGAAGAAAAACAGTGTAATGTGTCCACAGCAGCTGAAGTTCACCAAGTCTCAATGCTTACTACTTGCCCAAGAAAGAAAGTGTTTCAGTGGCACCATTAAGAAAGTTGAGCCCTCTGCTGATGGATATAAAAGCAGATTCATATGTGTAAAAAGGATGACATTGAGTCTGCAGGTAGAAATTAGTTCCATGACTGGCAGGCAGGTCTGAAAGACATCAGCAGATTGAGAGTGAATTGCTGTAGGCTATCCTGATAATGCATTGGTCTAGATATAGTGCAAGGTTTACAGATTTCAGGTGCAAAATTTAATCTAACATTTTCAACATCAAGGACTCACTTAGTCAGTATGTTTATTAACCAACTATACAGACATTGTTTTCTATGTCAACAACAACTTTCTAGGTACAAAAAGCAGCAGATTATGCAAGTTACGTAGCAATAGTCAACTGACCAACTCTTAAGCCTTGTAGGACAATGACTGTGGGACTAAATATACCATTAAACTGTGATTCTCATATACAATGTCTAGTCTGTCCTCTTTAATTTTAAAAATCTGTCTAAAAGAAAGGGTGTTCTGATGCTCTGTAAGTGTATTGTGCAGAGCATGGACTTATCCCAATGGCCATGAGACCCTGCACAGTGCTCCATGTTGTCCTGCCACCCATAAACACCCTCCAGAGAATCTCAAATTAGCAATCCTTATGGGAACTAGGAGTGTGTAAGTGCCAGATAGAACTCCCTCACAGCTGTAACAGACCTGACAATCTGAACAGGGACAAGGTGGGAGAAAGTAAGTTTTGCAACCATCCTTCTGTAGCAAGCAAAGTAGCCTGCTCCCCGAGGCAGCCTGAAACAGGGGCAGAGCCCAGGGAAACACGGTGCCCACAGGGGCCTCATGTCTGAGTGGAAGTGCACGCTGCCATGCAGACACACTTGCATCAGGATCAGCAGCTTTATCAACCTGAAACACACACACACAGGCTTTTCCTCTTGGGCAAGTGTATTTGCTTGGGCTCAGTTCACTCTCAGCAGATGCACAGCCTTGGACTAGCAAGTTCCAAGCCAACAGGGTGCCTTTTCACTGAACTCCCTCACAATACAGCCATGATCTCTCTCACCCTGTCTGAGGCTCAGCCAAGCATGCAGAGTATAAGACCCTCCACCATCCCTCCCCTTTTCTTGCTTTCTGCTTGTTGTTTGAAGTATAGTTTGAAAAGGGGGGAAACACCATTTCCTCTTATAATTTATCAAAACCCCTAATTTTTTAGATTTCTTTGGACTAGACATGCACGACAAACACAGGACCAGATAAGAACATACTTTATTACTGTTTTGGTTTTTTTGTTTGTTTGGGTTTTTTTTCTTTTTTCTTTTCTTTTCACACACCTCTGGCTATCACCCAGCATTTGGGTCTAATTCATGACATCCCCACATGGGAATGCAGGCAACAGAGAGCTGGGCAGCACGGGATGTAGTGTGTGTTGGAAATCCCTACCTGGCCTTTACCCAGGGAGAAAGCAAGTTTGCAGTAGCCCAATCCCATAAGAAGCTTATCTCCTCCTCTCTGCTGCAGTATTTGAGTGTATGGTGCAGTCAGGACTCCAGCCCCTGCCTGATGAAGAAAAGCCACCTTGGCCTAGTACAGGGCTAGGATGTTATACAGAAATGGAAGAAAATGGGGAGACATATTTCCATTCTGTGTCACTAGAAAAGAGAATTGAACACACATCTCCCACAGGCTGAGATGCAGATGCACGAACACGCTTGGAGGTCAGCATCTCTCTGCTTTGGTGAATAAGGGGCAGGTGATACAGAGTCTGACACAGTACAGATTGAAAGCCTGGTTAGCCGGGCATTCAGTTACAGATTGAACCCCCTGACTGGGAATGAATGTTCTGAGTATTACAGCCTGAAGAGAGGAAAAAAACATAAGTGATTTCAGGCAACCTGTTCCTAGTTAGATAAATCACTGACAATTAAAACATCATAATCACAAAAAATAAAGTAATCTACCTGACTGGTGCCAACAGGGGCCTACAGCATCAGTACCATATGCAGAGCAAAACTCAGCACTACATTAGGATGGCCTAAAGCCCACAGTTGTTCATCACTTAGTAAATGTATTTCTGTTTTGGAGAACAGGTATGCAATTCCTGCACATGGATCCTGCTGTGAACTCCAGAAGAGGCCTTTACCCTTTTTCTCTTAAGGGTTGATATGCAGTTGTGATTTGTATAGCGCACTGACAGGTAAATGTTGAGGTACAAAGGACTTCAAAGACAAATTATGATTTTCCAGACCATATAGTTGGAAAAAAAAAATAGCCACAAAAGAAACAATCATAAAAAAAAACATTTTCAAAACAATAATGAAAGAAGGTAAATACTTTTAGGAAAAATATTCAGTAAAGAAGGAGGATTTCTGTCATTTCCCTCCCCAGGCAGAATGGAAAATGACCACATGAAAGGCAGGAAACACAATTTTAGGTAGAGCCATACGAAATTAGTCTGAAAACAAAACGACCAGATTGACTTGCTGTGTTTATATTGTCTGGAAAAGCGTTTGCCACAGTAGCTGTGATGGTGGTGTGTGCTGCCCACTGGCCTCATCCCCACTGGAAAGCATCGCAGCGGCATGAAGTTGGAACTGGTGGTACCAGCACTCACATCTGGCCAAATCCATCCCATGTCTGGCCATGTGCATGGTCTTTCAGGTCTTGAGAATGTCCATGTAGGCACCCTCAACAGGTATGGTGGAGCTAACCTTGTGTTCCCCACAATGTGCTCAATAGCTCCTCTTCACACCCTGGCCATCATAAGGCCATGCATAATGTGAACACACTGATGAAGTAAAGGACAATCATATTCTTGATATCAAGTAGCCACAAGGATATAGATCCACAGCAGTGGCCAACTGTCTCAGTTAAGAAAAACACTGGTTTTGCCCAGGTAGCAATCTCCATGTAGTTGTTTTTTTTGTTTGGGGGGGGGATTTTTGTTTTGTGTTTTTTGGTTTGGTTTGTTTTTTTTCAACTTCTAGATGAATAAATGCTTGCAGATTAGGGCAGATGGACTCCAAAATAACTAATTCCTGCAGAAAGTAGCAGAGGGAAAGATTTAATCTTTCTCTTTGCTGAGGTAACTGCTGCAAAGGGGGCCTTTTATCTCAGGTTCTCCATTTATTAAGAAACTATGTCCTCTCCATTTGATGCTGGGTACAGAAGCTGAATCCTTTTTTCTTCCTTAATTCTTCAAGGCCAGTTTAGAAGACCTTATTTGTACAAGCAAATTTTCTCTGGCACTGCAAGAAGAAATCACTGCAGTGATGTATGCTTAATGCTGACCCACCACAATGGGACAAAAATTCCATCTCTATTTCTTGCAAAAGATTGCTTCCTGTAGCACCAAACAGAAGACTGAGAAATTTGGGGAATAGCAAATCACTAAAGAAGTAAGCCAGAAATCCTAAGGCTTAAATATGAAGGATATAGAATAGTCTTCACTGAAAAAAATGACCGGTGTTTGCTGAAAATTGATCTTAAAATTTTCATTTGCCGTTTTCAAAACTATTGCCATGTTTTGGGAATTTTTCCTTGCAAGGAACACCATCTCCTTTTTCATATTTTTAAAATGTTTGTGACTATTTTACTAAAGAGAATTATTAAATCTGGGATTCAAAACCATGCATGACAGACGAAGATGATTAGCATTTTCCCTGAGCAGAAAGTTTGCCTTCATTCTGATCTCCCCTCAAGGCTCACTTTACCATGTGGAACATACTGTTTGTTCAAGTTTCTCTTGGCTTACATCAGTCTCTAAGAAGATGCTGACTCTCCATCCCTTGTAGTACCAGCTACTTCCTCTGTGAGATCACTTTGAGTAATTAATTTCTAAAAAGCCTGTCCCTGTATTTGCACTGTAAATACACACCCCGTGTCAGAAATCCCCTTTCAGTACCTTCTGCTAAGCTTAAACAAAACTCTTGATTTTGGAAACACTAGAGAGGGCATCGTAAATCACCACCTTTGAAAGCATAAGGCAATCCCTTCCTTTTACTAAGTACACTTGTAAACCTCCACACAGACATTTTCCAGAACTTTGAACAAATCAGTCTCCCGGTAAGACGAAAAAGGGTTTGATCAAACACCTGTATGGAAAGTGATATTTAATCTTTTCTGTTTTCTATTGGAGAGTGCTCAGGTCAATCAACAGTCAATAGAAGGTAATGGTAACTCTTATTTTCTATTTTATTTTACAGTCAAGGTTGAGTATTTGTTTTTTGAAAGATTGGAGTAGTTGGTTGGCAGTGCCAGGGAACCGGGCTCGTTTTATCTTTGTGCTTGTTATGAGGAGGAGGCAGGTGCAAAGCAAGTTTTCTAACACAGTCAGCAGTAATAACCCCCACCTGAGCATTGACTAGCCACCTGCTCTTTAGGCACAGAGATACTTCAGGCTCTAAGTTGGCTTAGTTCTAAGTCACAGCTAAGCAAAGACTCATAAATTTCTCAAATTACAGTAACATCAGTGAGTATGTCAATAGATCAGTATTTGATCACAGACAGTGATTCCTTCTGGATGCAACCCAAGACATGCCATCTAGTCTGAAATGGCCTAACCTTACTTAGTGCACCTGGAGTTTATGGAAGACCTATTCCAAATGCTGATGAAGACAGAATGGTGCAACTTCCTGGTGACCTTTATGCCACCAGTTATCCAAGTTCTCATTAGAATTTAGGAATCCTGAAAGCTGTTGAATGCTATGCTTTTGTTTCAGTCAGTAGTCAAAACCCAAAGACCCAGAGCTTCAGCCTCAGGTTACAGTGTGATTTATCATTTTTATAGGAAATTACTTTTCCCTACTTAGCAATACATCCATCCTAAAATACACAGTGTGAGGTGGCTGCTGAGAGGCACAACAGAGAGGAAAAATCAGAACTGTGGAGAAGGAAGTCTGTTAGGAGGCAGTGCAACGAATTTTATGCAGGGAAGAGAGGAGAGGAGAGGAGAGGAGAGGAGAGGAGAGGAGACTGTGAGGAGAGGAGAGGAGAGGAGAGGAGAGGAGAGGAGAGGAGAGGAGAGGAGAGGAGAGGAGAGGAGAGGAGAGGAGAGGAGAGGAGAGAGGAGTGGAGAGGAGAGGAGAGGAGAGGAAAAAAGGTGTAAGACAGATGAGTCTTGGCCTTCTTCTTCCATTTTATAAATTGATTCATGTATTCCCTATAAATTACAACTGTCTACATGGCAAACATTCTCTGAGCCAGGACCACAACATTCCTTTCTCCCCAGTCCTGATACAATGCTCTTCCCCAACACTGACTCAAATACCACATTTTCCTCTCCTGAGACACTTTAAAGCTGTACATTTCAGAGATGCCACAAAACACACCCAGGAAACCATCTGTGGCAGGGAAGCCAAGCAGAAAAAAATCTCCCTGCTTAACTTACTGGTTTATTACCTTTCAGAGGAATATGCTACGTGCCATTGAACAACTGCCAGCTGAACTCGTGTTACTCACTCTCACTTAGTTACAGCAGCCGTGCCTGGGCTAAGGGCAGGAGGGGAATGGTAGAGAGCCGAATGCTGAGAGCAGTGCTGGGGCTTGAGCTCAGCTAAAAGAGTTGGAGGAGGGTGTGTGAAGAAAGAAATATTTGGTAAAAACCTCATTAGTACCCAATTAAGAATCAGGGAAAGTTATTTGCAAATAATTTTGCAACTGTGGTAGAGGAAAAGGAAATAAAGGCATTGGCTCCTTTGGTAAATTTGACCATCATGTGACAGATACCAAAAATGAGATTGTAACTGAACTGGTCACTGCTGATTCCTTACTCAGATTCATCCAACAAACCCTGACAAAATCTCAGTAAATAAACTGATCCGAACCATCAAATAGTTAAAAAAAAAAAATAAAAAATCTTTGCTAAGATTTGCAACCTGCCCTAGGAATTACTGCCCTAGGAATTACTGGTGGAGCAGTTACCAATATCACCTTTCACCAGTGATGTTAGATTTTTTTCTTTTTTTTTTGGCCAGATAGATACTTACACTATCTGGGATTGACCTGCACGTCTGCCACCAGAGTGCATGTTGATATATAATGGAGAGGCTAAATGAAACAGGGGGAGGGATGGAGGGGAAAAGCTATCTAGTGGAAATTTATGAAAGGAATGTATGGTGAATGTAGGTGAAAGATGAACTCACATGAAACTGTGAAGATTTTTCATACTCTTCTGCCCCAGATTATATAAAAAGGTTCTTTTGTCTTAAGTGTATTTTAAATAAAAATAATTATCAAAACATTATTTATTCCATACCATTTATTACTATTATTCCATACCATATTTTCAAGTAAGGGGGAAAAACCCCAACATTTTTTAAAAATCAATGACTATTCTAGTGACAGGGCTATAGGACCTCTTGATGCCACTATCCTCATTACGTGCAACCCCTTCAAGCTTCACAAAAATTTTAAAATCTTGTAACAAGTCCATTTAAAATGGTCAGGCCAGAGAACAAACCCAAGGTCTCACATTTTGTAGGAGCTCTAGAAAACAGTATTAAGTCTGTAAACTTTGGTCAGCACACCGTGTGACTTCTGTGCACCTCTCCAGCTTATTGACATCGTGTTTTCCTTTTGCCAGGACTTGTCCTTCATGTTGTACACAGGTGATAGCTCTTCAGAACAAGAGCTGCCGATGGATGATTGAGGATATGCAGGCAATAAAAGTACAGGAAACTGTCGCCCACGCTGTAATATTTTAGGATATTCAGGAACAAGAGTAAAAAGAACAGCATGCAGAGAACAACTCTATGGTCTGAATGAAGCAGGTACAGTTACTTCATGCTGGATTTATTTCATTACAGCATAACAGCTTTCCACAAAGTGGTTTAGAGAGAGCTCCCAGGTGACTTCTATTTAAATGCTGTCTGCCTTGGATTTAAATAAACAGCTTTTATATTAATTAGAAACAAATCCTCCCAATTGGAAGGTATTAACTGTTTCTAAATTGTATGCATAGCAGTTGCTCAGACTTTGATTTGGTTACAAGCTTTTAAACTTGTCAGCCATTCGTAGCCTAATACACTATAACTACAGATTACAAGAGCGCAATAAAATATTGATTCAACTGTTTTGGCCTTTCATTGATCAGCATAACATGTAATTAAGTCACCGTACACCTTTCTTTGGAGCAAACAAGCAGCTCATTTCTAGCACACCAGCCTAGCTACATATTTATAGCCTAAGCCTAGGAGAATTGTTTTACACATGTTCCTCAGTAATACATATGCCAATTATCTCCTTGCTGGTTTTTGATTATAGTTTAATCAAAGACACTAAATACTATGCAAGTAGGACTCAAATATAGATTGCCAGTCTCTTCACTGGCCAAGTACATTGATTTAACCTGCTGAGAACCTGACTCAGATGATTCATATTACACAGTCAGCAAAATCCTAAAAGGACCAGTGGCTGCCACAAGGCATAGGAGATGGTGTTGGATGCACCTGATACTGTCAATTCAAAATTATCACTGAAGGCAGAGTAAAGCTTTCATCTTAAATCCACAGGGATATTTAGTAGCTCTAAAACTGTTAGAACCCCAGTATCAGCCTTCTCCATAAGATAACAGCCTTGTCTGGCTCCTGGGAACAAAGCTCTGCTTTTCTTAACTTTCACCCCATTAGGTAAATCTGTTTCTTTTGTGGCTGACTAGCTGAAACAAGATGTTGTTTCTCTCAGTTTACCTCACACCATTTAAAAAAATTTAAACAGATTCTCAAAATGTTTGGGATCAGATTGAACAGGGAAAATTAATCCTTTGTGCCGTCATCCTGTTTTTCACTAATTAGTGGAAACCCACCCTGACAATACTCAATATCAGTCACCAGATGAAGAGTGCATTGCTGAAATAAATGGAGAAGAAGGAAGATGTCAGTTCCTGGCATTATCATCATCCTGTAGATTTTTAGGTTTTTTGTTTGAATCTAGATAATAGCAGTAGATTTTAAAATCTATTTTTATTTTTTTCAGAGACTAGGTATTTCGAGGAAATCATGTAAATAAAATACACACACCAAGAATGAGTATGGTTGTCCAGCTGCTTTGGAATCTCCATAGCCTGGTATAAAACTCTTCTCTTTTAGTGGTGTCTTTGCAGACACTCTTACATCCTGAGTGTATTTTGAGAAGCATGAGCTCACAATACCCTTTTTTCTAGGAGCACCTTTTCTCTCTTATAATGTACATTCACAGAGTCAGCACTGTCCCATATCTCATCCTCTCTCAGATGAGCTCCCACAGCCTACTGCAACAAGAGCTGCCGATTAGCTTTGGTTCCTCTCAGGCCCTGTGACACCACCATTGCATCTCTTGCAAGAAAACATTACCTCAGAAGACCTTAAGAGGTTCTGGTTTCCCTCCTACTTGTGCCAGATCAGTTTTTCATGTTGTCCTAAAATCCCCCACTGGGTCAGAAGTAGATCTGAAGGATGGAGGACAGGGAAGTTAGGAAATTCAGGATGACAGATGTGTTATAGCACCCTTCCCACAGCTCCCTTGTGTCTTTCACTTCTTCCTCCTGCATTCAGCTCTCTTCAAAACTGCTCCAGCATTGTGTGAATGGCAATCAGTGTTGCACAAAAATGACTGCTGGAAAACAAGGAGATTATTATTTTTATTTAGTGGTTTGTACTCAGCTTTGGCTGTTTCTAAACTCATTATTTCCATTAATTGTGTCTTTTTTTGTGAGGCCATCTTGGTGCGAGTCACAGCTCATGCCCAGCATGGCAGAAGCTGGTGGGGCCATTTTCATCCCTTTAATGCTGAGGGCAGCCAAGGGTGAGATGATCCCCCTGCACCAGACAGAGCAGCCATAGGACTGCTATAATATATTCTTTGGTGATGCAAACTGCCCACACCAGGATGTGGTGGGATAAAAGCCCTGTAGCAAGCTGCAACAAAAAACGTCCTGCTCCCACTGAAGAGAGCATGGAAAGACATGACTTTCACCATCCAGATTTCAAGCAATATCAACAAACAACTTCATGTCCTTCTGGGTGTATAGAGGAGTGTGTGTGTTGAAGCAGGAGGTAGACAGGATTTTTCCATACTTTACAAAGTTGTGAGTATCAAATGGTGCATAACATGAAGAGAAGTTACAGGAAGATGCTTCTGAGGGCTGGTGACAGGAGGGAAAGGAGTGGTATGAGCAGGAATCATGGGCTGTCTTTGCATTTACTGGAAAGAAAGAAGACAGAGCTGGTACTTAAAGTGCTAAATACTAAATATTTTGATGACCAGTTCTGTAGCACTTTACAGTGGATGGTGAAAAGTGAGCACTGGAAAGATTTTAGAAAGGATAAGCAAGTTATTTACCTGCAAACCACACTCCGGAAAGCAGTGAAGTGTTCCTCATTCTCCTGTCTCTGTGTGAGTCATGAGCCCACACATCTTCTCTTGTCTCTAATGTACAGTGCAGCAAAATGCCATAGCTTACGACAGAGTCGTACTCTGATTGAGTAATTAAAAGCCCTCAAGAAAAAGTCCACTTTGTTATTACCCACCATGTAGAGAGACCTTTAAAGATACCAATTGAGGATAAAGGTGTCTTTTAGGTCTGGCAACCTGAAGACAGTAGGAAGAAGGTCTTTTTTCCCACATACTTCTGTGGCTTGTGCTAGTTTAACTATATCTTATCTATACTGCAGCACACAAACTTATGCTTAGGAATAATTTGAAATTATAACAGCCTATGAACAATAAATTACAAGGAGAGGGTTAAAGAATTGCCTAAGGTGCCAGAGTTTGAGAGGGACTTGAGTCCAGCAGCTGAATTCCCACCTGTAAACTTGCAGGGTGTGAATGTGCAACAGTCCTTACCTTTGCAAACAAACAAACCATTTGTTTAAACTAATCTACTTGCCCTGTATGCCAGGTACTTAATTTATGAACACAGATTTCTGCCTGAAAATTTCAAAGGACATCACGTCTGAACTTAAAGTCCAGTGATTTCTTGATCTTATGTTCAGCCTGAAAAAAAATAATTCAAGGAGCACGTTGATGAACAGCTTTTACACAGCTTGTTAACAGCTCCTTCAGAAAAGGAAAACAGCACTTTGTATCCTACTTCTTTCCTAACTGTCCTTGCTGCCAAGCTGATTGACCCATAGAAAGCCAAAGAAGGGAACTACACTTGCTTTGAGGGCTGGCTAAGCAGGGAAAGCTAACGCATGGGTACACACTGCAGCATCCCCCTGCTTCCCTACCAGCTCCAGCCTTGTGTGCCAGCAGGGGACTGAAACTGATGAGACCATTAAGCTCAAAAGAGCATGGGGTCTCATAGCTAAGTGGGGACAAGCTTAGGCAATGCTTGAGCTGACCTATCCCCCATGCAGAGTTCAGTCCCTCCAAATTAAGGCTGAAGGTCACTGACGGCTGAGGAAGCTGACATTGCAGGTGCACTGTGCTTTTTGGGATGGACAAAGGAAAAAGAAGAAAAAAGAGAGAAAACTGCATTTCCCTTTCCATTTCTGATGTACAGTCTCTCCCACTGCAAATTGGTAAGAATACGTAAACAGGAGCATGGGGGGTGGTGGTGGAAGAGTGTAACAAACAGGCGTAGTCTGGAGTCCTTTCACCTACATCAGAAAACTTTTTATGAAAAGCAAATGTAACCTGACAGTGAGAGTACGAATACCATGCTAGGTCAGGGGGTGGTGTAGAACTCTCAGAGCATACTCCCTCAACACCCCCATTGCCCTTTGATTTATGGTTTTGTGGTCTGCTATGGGGAAATAGAGTGTTTCAGACCACTTTAAGAGAAAAACTGCCCCACTGGGCCACAAGTGTAACCCCACGGATCCCCTCTATCCTCTTGCTTTCAGGGCCTTCAATCACCCCACTGCACATTCATTGCACCCTTGACAGTGCAGAGGAGCATATTATTGATAAACATTATTATTTTTTAAGGGGCTCACCTACCAATTGCCAACTCCAGGTTACAATGCCCATGGTCAGAGGAAATCAGCTATAGGTGTCAAGTAATTCATGACACAGACTGGCACAGCTCTTGGGAGAGTCAGGCACACCCAATACCTGTGTAATGAGCACCAGGTACCACAATCCCACAAAGAGACAATGGCCAGATTTCTAGTGCCTCCTGCCTATGGGCTACCAGCATCACAGCTGATCATGTGAAGGTGGGGTAAGCTCATCTCTGGCTCATCCCTCTAAGGCTTCAGAGGAGACCTCAGTTCCAGCCAGCTGAGAGAGGTAGAGGTTTATGATAAGTATATTGTTTTTTCTAGATTTTGTCCCTATTATAACAAATGCAGTGGCAATAAATCTCAGAAATCTTTCAAATGGCTCCAGAAAAAAAACCCAAACAAACTTTAAAGTTAGGGAGAATTATTAAGAAAACCCAACAAACAAACCCCAACAAAACAAAATAAAGCTAAAACCAGCCTGTGTCCTTTGTAACCTTCTTCCCTTAGTACAGAAGAGTAAAAACTTTGCTTCACTCAGGTTTGAAAACCAAACCCCTATGGGCTTGCAGAGTATTCCACACACAGGGAACAAAGAACAGGCTGCGGTTCCAAGTAGACCACAGAAATTGTATTCAGAACCATCTGTCTGTTGGTGAGGCTCACACCTGTGGTGGCATGTCATGGCCCAGGCTGGTAATGATACCTCCAATGTGTTTCCCTGCAGCTGGGACATCTCACTTTTTGTGCCACACAAGCCAACTTGACAGCCACCACTTTTCTCATTCTGTTTACTCCCTTGCACTTCAAAAACAGACAACTGTTTCTCTTTTCCTAGGATCTGTTTCTCCGTTAGCCATGTCCTCCTGGGCTCTGAAGTTACTCCTGGGCACAGTTCTTATTACTGTGACAAGAGCTGTGCTTTGCACACCATACCTACTCCTGTCATACAGCACTTCCATAAAGCACAATTTGCCTGAATTTTTTTACGTGCTACCTATGGGGCAGCTCACTTGACAAAAGGATCTTTATTTACTTAGGATAAATTCTCCAGGCTCAAAACTGTTCATTATGTGATCAGTGTGCCTCAGCAATGAATTATTTAATAGCTTGGCTAGTTTTGTCTCTGAAAAACTTCTCTACAGGGCCTTGACTCTCCTAGCTATACTTGATAAATCCTATGAATGCATTAATCCAAAATTTAGGAAAGTTCTGTGGGCCAGACCCATTGCTGATGGAAAATTGGGGTTTTCCATGGAGAACCACTGATTTGTGTCACTTGGCAAGCTGGCTTACACAAAATGAGTTGTTTGGGGTATTTTTCAGAGATTACAGAAGAGACTGAGAATTAACTTCTCAGCCTGACAACAAATTCCGTTTTGCTTTCATCCTTCTCAGTGAAACATTCCCATAAGATATGATGCCCCACAAGAGGTTGAAGGAAGAAGGCACTGTCACAGCAGAACAGCTGGAGGCCTGCATCTGCATCTCCATCAGCCCTGTGTAGATTCTCAGTTGTTAACAGTACAGATGATATCAGGTTTCAGACATAAGTAACATTCATCTGGCTGCTTCTCTTCTATCAAACAGCCAAGTTAAAAAATTAGAGAGAGCTGTTATGTAGAGACCTAGAGCCAGCTTGCCCATCCATTTCTTTCTAGAACAGGGCTAAAAAGGAGGAAAGCAGAAGAACATCCCCATCCCCATGCATCAAACTAGGCAAACCAGAAAGGCAACCTTACTTGGTGAGCTCAGCTGTCAGACACATTTAGTGAAGGACTGCCTTATCTGATCTGATGCCTCAGTTGTTCCCAGGTGCTGCAATATCCCATACAAAATACAAATTCCTGGTTTGAACAGCAGGAATATGAAATATGCACTTACTGGAAAACCATCATGAGAACCATGCAACTGGATTTAGGCTGCATTTTCAAATGAAGTAATTAGCCATTAGGCAGTACAGACCCTGTCTGTTGAACCTGAATTTACTGGTTTGTTTACAAATATTATTTATTTATTTTTTTAAATAGTTTGTTTCCATCGTACAAAACCGTTTGCTTCAGTAAAGTTCCAAACCATAAGGAAGTGTTATTTATTCACATATATCCACAGAAATTATAAAGTTATATGAAATTAATACCTGCTTTCTGAGTTTCTGTTGACCAAGATCTGACCTCAGATGTTCCCTCTTGGCTATGTTATAACACAGAAAAAATAAAACAAGAATGGTCAGTTACTGCCATCAAGGCTACTGTGTTATCTCAGGGCTCTTTCTGGAGCAGAAAAGTGTCAGTCCTTCACAAAGCTAGCTGGAGGACTTGGAGCACGTCAACTGAAGAAGCAGGATCAAAACGACAATCGGGAAGGTGACGGGTCTTGCTGGGTTGACAGGCAGGGATTGCATGTGGAGTGAGCACATACATGTGTACTCTGTTGCCCCTAAACTCCCTGCTGTCCCCTTTCTTGTGAGCCAGCAGGGCACCAAGCCTGCTGAGAGGACTGACTTGAACAATTTCAATGCCCTTTAGTGATGCACAAGAACAGAGCAGACAGGAGAGCAGAGGGGATGGGGCATCGCAAGGCTGCTGTTTATTTGCATAGCCATAAAGCCCACAATTTGCTCACACCACATGACACAGGGACCAATAATTTCAGATTTTATACTGACAGTTCTTTATAGTAACTATTCTCAGGAGGTCCACACTCTAATTACAAAGCAAAGCCTTAGGTGCCTCCTTCCAGGTCTTGCTTAGAATCATAGAAATCCGACTGTAGGGCATTAAATCAGGAGAAACACCAGTATGTCACCCCAGACCTGTTCCACCCCCAATTACTCTCTCCTACAGAGCGTCTGTGACTTTACCTGGCATTGTAGGTATAAAGATGGTAGTAACAAATCTATAGTTATTTACCCAGAAGCTTCCTTCAAACGCAGGGCTATCAATAAGCAAAAATATTCCCCGGTTTCCTGTGACAACCAACAGGTAGAGGTAATGCAGAAATGTGTAAGACAGGCTACTTTCCCTGGTGACCCAAATCCCTAAGTACTGCTTTTTTCCACACAAAATATTCCCAAAGATACCACATGAGAGGAAGCTTCCCACAAGGAAGAACCAAATGCCCACTTCTCTCCTTCCTCAAATCCCAGCAGATGTCCACATCCAAATCCTTAACCAATTACAGCTATGTTTGTGATAATTCATAGTAAATATTCAAACACATCTCTTGATAAAAAAGTGTTTCATATTCAAAAGTGGCACCAACAAACATCTCCTAGTTTAATCTTGCAGTGCAACTGTGCAAAAGTTCATCATTATTTTCTGAGATTAAGAGATAAGGAAATGTCCACATTGCTCCAATGTACACAAATAACGCAACATCCAAAGACAGATGAAAAAGACAAAAACACCAATAAAGGATAAGAAGGACCACGTGCTTATGTGGGCTGTTTTGCTTGTAAAGATATTTTTAACTTAATTTGAAATTGTCTCTCTTTTTCTGAATATACACATGCAGGACGCCCAAAGTGTTGGTTAGCAGGATACAGTTTGCAAATGGAGTTATAGGCAAGCAGATTTCAGAGACCATGTTATTCTTATGAGTCATCTTGTCTGCTGCTAAATTATTCCAATGAAAAGGTTTTTTTGTTTATTTTTTTGGTTTTGTTTTGGTTTGTTTTGGTTTTTTTAGGTGAAGCACAATTAAGGTTGACCTCCTTTGCTTAAATTGAAGCAGGAGTGAAATGAAGAATCTGATTCATTCCCCTAACTTTACAAGCTCAATAATAATCTAGTGATGCTATTCATTTAAAGAAACCATTAATTTTGTTATCTGGCTGAAACCAGAAGGCCACAGCTTTCTTTCTCTCATTTTTTACCCCCTCTTTTTTCTCTTTGTCTGTGCACCTGTTTGCACCACTTTACCATCCCATTTGAAAAACTTTGGGTAATCCTCTGGCAATAACCCCGGTGTGATAATACTTCTGTTATTCAGCAGCATAATTACAAAGGACAACACAGATAAAACATGTCTTTCACTTCTGCTGTGAATATGCCAGTTTTGCCAGCCTTCAAGGTGAATGATTTCTAATACCTCCTGTATTTAATGTTAATCGAAACTCTTCACACAATGAAACTTCCAGCACCTGAGGGAAAAATTATTATTTTTGATACATCAAAGTGACTGCTAATGGTCAAAATTCTTACAGAAGCTCTCTTAGCAGCAGTGACTTCTCCAAAACACTTTATGACCTGTCATGAGCTGACCTGCTCAGAGTCAACTTAGTATTAGACCTTGCTTTGGCAAGGAGAAGCATGGCAGAGGGAAGTGAAATGCTGGAGCCTCTATTCAAGCCAGTAGCAAAGTTAGGAACACAACCTTTCTCCTCTGCATCATAATCCTTTGGGCTGGATAACAACACCAAAATTTACCAGCTGGATGGTGTTTTATTTCGAGTGAATTTTAACTTACTATTCTTCAGTCTGCAAGTAAGTTTTCTACATATTAAATGTGTAGAAAGATCAACAACACAAGTAAATACTGTGTAGTTCCCTGATTAAGGAAAAATAAAGACAGCAATCTTCACACCCCTTTTCCCTTCTTGTCCCTCAACATGGAATGCCAAGATTTGCTCCGTTTTGTGTCTCATGGAAGGTTTGGACTCACTGGGACTGGTTACAAGGGGGGAGAGTCCTGGTGGCTTGGGTCTCTCCTCATGAGATTCAGCCTGGCTGCCACTCATGTTAAACCCACAGAGTCATAAGCCTGAATGTCTTATGTGGGTGCAATGTATGAAACATGACCAGGGAAGAGTGCAATGGCTGAGGGATGACCCAAAGAAGAAACCTTGTTCAAACAGGTAGGCAACAGGGACCTCATGGAGCTCATATGGTCCCCTATAAAACAAGATAAACTACCCCTCGCTCTCTTTTCAATAGCTTACACAAATCATCTATACTTAGAATTGGTTTGTCTCCACTACATTCATATCACAACAGTTTAGACAAATGTTCCTCTGTGTTTCTCTGTCATATTGTTTTATTTTGCTTAGACTGCTGAGCTATATGAGGCAGGTCAGCTGTTCTAGACCTGTGCTTAGCTCTGGGCCCAGTGCTTGACATAGAAAATACACAGTGGTGGCAAGGGCAGTAAATTTGACATGCAAAAGAATGGCCTCCATTTTGGGGGTGCAGACTTTATATGAGAGCCTTGCACTACCATGCTTTAAGAGCACCTGGCAGCAGCTCAGATCAGACTCCCACCTTGGGCCCTAAAACATTCTCCACTTGATCACAAGTTAGCACACAGCCTCAGTGAAACTTTAAAATACTTTTTAAATTTTCTAATACCTTTTCCGAGCCATAAGAACATACATTTTGGCTCATTTAACTTTTACCTATATATAGCCACATGCTTGTCAACCATGCCTGGACCTCTCTCAGACCTGGTAGCTGACAAAAAGTGTCCTTTCCAGCAGCACTGATTAGACCTAACAAAACTGAGAACTGAGTATAAGAATTCCTTCTTGATCCCGACTGTCTCATCTAACCCATGGACACACTGAACTAAAAGGTGAACAGAAAAATCACAGGCAGTCCCCAGGGACAGTGCTTGCAGGGTAGGAGCCAGCCCAGTACAGCTTCCTATGATCTCTGAGAATGAAGAGTGAAGCTAGCAGTCAGTGCCTAGAAGAAAATCAACTATGTCATGTGGTCCAAGTAACAAGGAAAGCATTGCGTACTCCCCAAATCATCTCCCAAACCACTAGACATCACCCTGTCCCCCCGGGAAGATGAATAACCCCAAAGGAAAAAATGGATATGAAGATATTCTTCACAGACTTTGTAACAATCTTTTTATGCAAAATAGGAAAAATATTATACAGGAAGCATAATTAGCCGCATTGTCAACAAAAGGTAAGACAAAACAGAGGGCACAGAATTATCCCTCCGGTTATGGGTTTTGCTCTTCACAGCCTGTCCCTGTCTCAGATTGCACCCAGTCTAAATCCAATTATATGCAATGGAGAATGGATATCCATATATTCTTTATAATACTTGCAGACAGAAAATTCTGATTTCCAGTTCCTGACAGTTTCTGCTTGAATAAACATGGTACTTCCTCACAGTGACAGCTGTTTGGCACCAGCTAATCTGGTTTAACCAAGATGCCCAATGTTCAGATCAAATCCGATGATCAACAGCTTGTGGGTGATAGATATGGAAAAAAATAATAATTTTTTTCTTTCCATGCAGATACAGCATAATATTTAAAGAATGTTTAGGAGCCTTTCAGTCAATACTGGTGTAACATTTCTACCTCTTGATGGTGATACCCACTCCTCTGTATGAAGCTGAGTCCTTCATACAGAACGTGAGATGCGGGCTCAAGAAGTAGAAGAGAAAAACTTTTGTGGAGATGGTAAGAAGCTTCCTCTGACTCACTAAACTCAGAAGATGATGTCTGGTGTCCTGTCCATAAGAGCTGAAAACAAAAAATCTTTTTGCAGTAGTCCCGAGTAATTGGCAGAGTGGTCCAGGGTGCTTTTGAGGTAACTCAAATGTTACCACTTGGCCAAGATAGATAGACTGTAAGATCAGTGGAATCAGTTGTTGAAGTCATAGTCTGCAATGACAGGCCATCAACATGAGACATAAAATGTTCATTTGTCCCACTCTCACATTGGCTATGGAATTGAGAATGAGTTTCAGTGTTTGAATCAAGACAGAAACTATCTAGGTTTGCAGCTTAGTGTCTATGAAATCTTGAAAGGCATCAAAAAAATTTTCCCAAAGGAAGTACAAATAGCCTGTGTTCATACCAGTTCAGTGTGGGTCCTTCCAAGATCAACCAAGAATAACATCTCCCGAGCAAAGAAGCAAAAGAGAATTCTCTATACGCAGGTTCCTCAGGTGAAAGACACCAGTTATTTTGTGGATGGGCATATTTTCAAAATTTCGATTTAATTAGGATAATTTTTTCTAACAGTTTGGCTGCTCATCAGAAGCTCGTCAAGATATAAATTGGGCAAAAATCCTTCTAGAACAGACCTTATTGTGAGACATCTTTCATTCTATGGTCCTAGCCAGCTGGAAACACTGTGAATAGCCTCTTCAATGATATTTCAGTCTCTTGTTTCTGGACCCAGCTGAAACCAGGAAGTGCAGTGAAACCATAAATACCATTAAAAGACAGCAAGGGAGAAAGATTAACTAGATTTTGGCAAAACTCCAAAACTCTGCATTTCAGTTTGGGGCAAAGGTTCAGGCTGGTTTTCCCAGATCAGTTTGTTCATCTTAGTTATTTCCTGCTCTTACATGGTATAAAGTACATTAGCTTATCTTTCACTCCCTGGTACATCAAGCACTGCTCATACTCCTTATACATCAGGCAATGCGTGTGCAAAAAGAGCAAGAGGACTGGAATCATGGCAAGACTCCACAGCTAATTTGGGATCAGAAATAGTGGGCGGGAGAAGCTGATTCCAGCTGCAACGGGTTATATGGAAATATCCCTCTCCATTTTTCAAAGTCCTGTCCCATGTTGCACTGTTGTTCATTAATTAGAAATTATAATATGTATTATTGATCACAAATGAATAGAGAAATTCATTGTATAGGCCTTCTGAGGGAGGGGAGAAGGAAAAAAATAGAAAGCATAAGGCCTCTGGGGTTTTATTCTGGTTGTTAATAGGGAGAGGAGTAAGGACGACTCCATTCCTGCTCACCCGGAGCTCTGTCCTGAGAGTCAGGCACATGGGAGGAGTCAACAGGAGCAAGGAAGAAAGTCTGCTTACCCTTTACCCTCTTGGGGTTTAAAGCAGCTATCCAAACACCTATTGAGCAAGAATTATAAGCACTTTAGTGAACAGAGATTGGTGTCTTTTTCTAAGTTTAGAGCCCAATTTTTTTCAGGGGCTGAGCAGCTCCTGCAAGGACAGAGTGCTTTCAGCACTCAGCCTCAAACCACAGTGTGGGACACTGCCACAATATTTAGAATTGTCTTGTGAGACCATCTGAATGGGGTAAACTGACTGTACTAGAGCCCAAAGGGCTCCTGTGGAAGTGTGGCCGCAGATGCTGAATATACCACACACCATTGCTGAAACAGTATGGAGTGGGCAGACACATCCAGGATAGATGGAGGCAACACCAACAAAAATAGCAGGTAGAAAGCAGTAGATGCTTTTCAGAAATTATTTTCAGACTATTACATTTACTTTTTCTTTTGGAGAAAAAAAATAATGAAAGAAAGAAAGAAAGAAAGAAAAAAAGCCACAAGTCCTTTAGAAACAGTGCTGGTATTATTCACGCTGCCAACCAAACCACTTAAGCTACAGAACCTTTGCAGTACCACAAGTGTAATACAAAAAACAACCAAAACCCACTTACTTCCTTTTTTTCCCCCCTGAGTATTGACATTCTTGTGCAGTATTAGGAGAGCTAATTTAGCTTCCAGTTCTAAGAATTTTTGAATCTATAGCCAGTAATTATTTGCATTCAGGGGTACAAAAGAGGAAAACAAAGCCCACAAATTCTAGCACATTCATGTGGGATTGGGAGTTGAATTAGGATCCTCACACCCCATTGAATTATCGGCTCCCCTATTAGAGCCTTATTAAAATGGTAATGATTATAATGCCAGTCATAGGCAGGCTGTCGCACCTGTCAAAAAAAATACCCCGATTATCCTGTTCATTCAACTGTCTGGCACTCGAATCCGTGTCTCAGGTTTACCATTCTGTGAAGTTTTTCTCTTTTTTTTTTTTTCTTCCCTTTTTATGAGGATAAAGAAAAGATACAACAACAAATGCTTCCACAAAGGTGATAAAAAATCCCTTTTAATTTAGCACATCTACTACCCACGCGGTGTATGGTATCTAGGACAGTAATCTGAGGAAATAGATACTATTTCACTGGGTTTCTCTATAGTGAGGAAGAATACAGAGGACTACACTAAAATCTCTTAATAAAAAGGAATGTTGGCTTTTAAGAAGAAAAAGAACAAATGTCCTTCCTCCTTCCACACACACACTCTTTCCACAAACTGCCACAACTATGTTACTCAGAGCAGTAAAGTATTTCTGCATACATAAAATAAACACCTTGGATCATTTAAAGGGCCAGTCCTCAAAAGACCAGTATTAGTCTCTGTTCACAGGCTTTACAGTGGAATAAACTCTATTCATTAAGTTTCTCCTTTAAAATTAGAGAAAATGCAATTCAAATGAGTAGCACAAATCTAGGGTCTAATCGTGAACACACATTTAGTAAAAGGGCACTGAGGCTTGAAGACCTCAGCCAGCTTTAAATTTTAAATCCTACAGGGATTATTCCAATTGCTGTTGTTAATAGCAAGAACGATAGTTTTAATAATAATAATGAAAAGAAACATAGATACTTGGCTTCCCCCAAAGTACAAAACAAGAAGAAACAGTGCACAGGGGTTCCTAAGAATTTTAAGTGATAATCAGGTGCACAGAAGATTAAATATTTTCAATTTAACTGAAAATACACCTCTCCCCTCTTCTCTGCCCCAGTTGTACAAGTTTGTCAAATACCACAGAATAAAAGAATGTCAGTGGAAGTGTATTCAGGGGCTGAATGCCTTCAATAGCATCTGAGACAGATGCTGTGTCACTAAGTGCCCAGGACCCTTTAGGGAAGTGGAGCAACCAACAAAAGACTGGTTGGGTTCTGTTTGTTTTGATCTCTTCCAGAAAAAAAATTTTCATGAAACATTAAAAAAAAAAAAAGCAGCTAGGGTTTTCTTTGCATTGGGAATAAAGAAACATGCAGGAACTGCACTTAGTATTGCTCATCCCTTGAGCACATGACGCACTAGATTTGATCCTGCTTTTACTCAAGTAACTAGAAAAAATACTCTTAATTTAGGAACTCACCTATTAAACTTGCACAATTATTTCCACTCTAAGAGGACAGGGATTGTATCCAGACTTTGGCGGAAAGAGCCTCATTATTATTTAAGCGATTCATTTGGTTTCTAAATATATTTTTTCTGAGCTCACAACAACTCAGAGCATATTCCTTAAGGTGAAAGGAAATAGAATCTGAAGTGATGTTGTAGTGAAAAATAAGAAGTGACCAAAGCATTGTGGCAAATAAATGAGGAAACATTTTGCAACTCCCACCTATCTCCTTCTTGATCTGATCATGTATATTTTTATTTTTGGACCTTATAACTCTGTTTTCTGTTCTATTCTACTTCACAGCAGGGATAGATGCTGGTTGTTCAGTGCCAAAAAAGACTTTGTGTTCTTTAATGGCACAGTGATGCCTTATTTTTGAACTCCTGTTATCTCCATGTGAGTAGAGCTGGGCCAGGCCTGAGCACTTTTAGAAACCTTGTCTGTAAATAACCATAATCACTTAACCCAATATCTCTCAGTGCCCTCATGATCAGAGACATTTGAACAACATGGATGAACAGTGAGAAAAAAAGCATCCAGACAGATTTCCACTCTCCATGCCTAAATTCAGGGGGAAAACCAGAAGGCTTAAAGCAGCCTCCAGATCAAATTTGAGCCACTTGAACATCTCCTGGGCTTTTGCAAAGGGTTAAGAATGCTCTAAGACCATACCACTACCCACAAAACATGTATTGCCCTCACTCTGCTGC
Organism: Florisuga fusca; assembly: GCA_038090715.1. Lineage (NCBI taxonomy): Eukaryota > Metazoa > Chordata > Aves > Apodiformes > Trochilidae > Florisuga > Florisuga fusca. Next base: position 2,597,811 of record JAAWXA010000003.1, read on the forward strand.
CTGCTTGTTTTTCTTGCCTTAACTTGCTTCTGCCAGCACAAAGCTTCTCCCTGTATGTGTCCTTGAAGATCCTGACTCCTTCCTTCATGCTGTCCTGCCAGATGCAGCAGACTGACACCAGGGAGCTGTAAGCTCCTGAGAGAACAGGAGAGGCTGTAGAGGCTGGCAAGACTGAGGCAGGATGGATGCAGGTGCTGCCTCACAGTATTTCTGTCAGTGGCACATGGCTTGGACCTCTGAGAAGAGCAGCTGAGGTAGTGGGACCACAAGATTCTTTTCACAATCTTGGTGCACTTCATCTCAGATGCTTCAATCAAACAGCCGCAAAAAAAATTCATCAAACTTCTGGAATCATTACTGAGAAAAAACAGAACTGATAAAACACTACCAAAACAGTGGTGACAAACAGCTTCACCAACAATGGTCTCAAGTTCCCTTCACTGATATCTCACCCACTTGCAATTTGGCTGTGAGTCATTAGAATGTAAATATATGAGGAGATGTTCCAGGTTGCATCCTCCTCTTTCTGTCATTTCCCTGCTTCAATTTCACCATCACTCATGTGGTTCTGTGGCTTTTCACTTTCAGTGAATGAGTGTTGCCACCCTTGTTGATGTGGTAGCTAGAGAGACTAGCCATTCCATCCAAAAATCCTCAACCAGAAACAGGCCACCTACCCATTATTAGCCAGGGTTACCAGTTAAAAACGTATGATGGGAATCACATGAATGGAGGGCAGTGTGCATGTTTTATTAGTTTGAACAACAAGGGAATAGATGGATGAAAGATAAGGTAATGATTTGTGACAGGGGTCCAAAATTTGATTTCCACAATTAAATTACCCTTCTAAGAGATCCCCAAGGAAATCTATTAAAATACCATCTTCCCCCATCCCCAAAGTATACAAAAGCTGCCTAGTAACTGTCCAGTATCACTTCCTTTGTGACATGTTGGATGATTCCCAAGACAAAAACCATATGCTGTCCAATGAATGGCAGAGCAATCAACAAGGAAAGGCTATTCTTTAAGTTACTTGCCCTGAAAAAAAAAAAAAAGAAAGAAAGAAAGAAAAAAAGAGAAACTAACAAGTATGCAACAAAGTTGGTGTTAGAAACCAAGAGTTGGGTTTGGTTTTGCTTGCTTAATTTTTCACTAGATTATAAGAATTACTCTCAAGCCAGAAACAGCAGGATCCCATCCCTTGAAAAGGGTGAGAGGAATTGCATTTTTGAGGCCATGAAAACACTGCACCAAAGGCAGCCCCCAGAATCAGAGGAGCACGCAGCAGTAAAACTGTGTTGGCTCGTGGTTGATCAACATATTAACCCTTTTATCTGTTCCCTGGTAATGAAGCCTAAGCTTTCTCTCATACCACCAATCTTAAGCTGTCATAACTTGTTTTTATACCTAAGGTTACTTCTACTTCATACACATTGCTATTTAAACCTAGGAGTTCCAGGTGTGAAGCATGGAAGAGATATTCAACAGAATAAGGTAGAATGACATTCTGTCATGATAGAGGCAAGGAAGATTTATATTTGCCTCAACCTAGATAAAAGTTTTGGGCCTAAAATTAACACTTGCAACCAAATGAAGAGTGCAGAATAAGACATTGAGCAACTTAGGTGCCTGCATTGCATCTCAGGCACTCTCTGAATAATATTGTTGGTGGCTGCAAGAAAAGAAGGCACAGTGCAAATGTGGCATTTTGAAATACTAGCATGGTATCTGAAACTAGAAATCAGTCTCATGTACTGATAGTCAGAAGTACTGGGGACAAAGCCTCCCCCCATACAGTTTCTCAGTATTGTTCAGAATATTTCCCTATATGCTGTTTTGATGTCTTCCCTACTTTAATTCTAAATTACATTAAAAAACCTAATTCCAGTCCTTGACTCTATATAGTGAAATATTCTATATTCAGATGTGATTTTGGAAGCTGTGAAGAAATGCATTTTTTCATCAGAAACTTCTGCTTTGGCATTATGTGAATTTAGGCACTCACATAACTTCCACTCTATTTCTCTTTCAGAATAACCAAAACTCATGGCAATGTGTGGAAATTTAAGCAAATAAGTAGCTTATATTTAGACAGGTGCAAACAGTTAGGTCTTTGCAGGACTTGGTCTTGAGAGGAGATGTGGTACCTAGTGGTAAAGGGCTCCATGAAAAAAGGGAGATCTGTGAAGAGCATCAGAGTGCTTTAACAACCCAGCCTGGCACATTTTCAGTTCCAAGGCATTCAAGTCCACCACAGTCTCATAAAACTGCTGCAAGATTTGAAAAACAAAAACAAACAAAAAAAGGCAAACGTTTTCACATACTGTCATTTCCCTTCTCTTAGGGAAAAATTCCAACATTTAGAAAAACTAAAGAAATTTCAGAAGCTGCTATCCAGACACTTTTCAGATATAATTTTCCCTCTATATTATTATTTATGATCCTGAAGCCAAAACACCCAATCTGAACAACTGCTCAACCCCTTCCTCAGTCTGTCCTGAAGTCTAGTTAGCATTCAGTTCAGAATACCCTGCTTTGACTGTGAAAAGGAGCAGTTACCTCTTTCATAAGCTGCTTTAGAGAGGAAAAAAAAATGGAAGAAAAGAAAAAAGAAAAAATTCTGTCCTTGAAAAGCTTGAATAGATGCATATCATTATGGCTCTGGTAGGAGTGACTGGGGCAAGTACCTGAAAATATATTGAGGCTAAAACTCTGCCTGATTTACCAGAGTCAGGATTTTGTTCCATTGCTCCCCAGCACAATTCTGCAATTCTGCAAGTTCTGGAAATCCATTGCCTAAACCCAGGAACAGGAGGGGTCCCTGAGCTGGTATTTCTAAGGGTCCCTAAAGATGTTTTGTTGAGACACACCCATTTAAGTCCTGGTGGCTAAAATGCACTTAGATTACTTCTAAACCTGCTAAGATGCTTTGTTGTGATGTTCACCTCCTTATCTTGTCTGGAAGACTTAGACAAAGTTTTTCATCAATATCCCCTGTGCCTGTCTACAAGTTCAGTCACACACAAAATGCAGTGAAGAAGTATTTCTAGTCCATGTGGTTCCCTACTTAGCTTTTGTGGTTTCCATTCCTGCCTGCCTTTGTCTCTTCAGTCTTACTTCCACAGCTTCATCAGTCTAACTTGGAGCTGTATATGTCCCATTGATGATGACTCCTCTGGGCCCAAGAAGGTGCAAAGTATGGTTTCTGGACATAGCTGTGAGTCCTTCACTCAACATGTCCCTGCACAGTGGCCTGCAGTAGCTGAGACTTTGACTTCATGGTATTTATTTTGCTGTGCTTCATATGGATTTTACCACTGATGATGACTCACCCAACAGTTACCCGTGGTAATTCCCACAACAACTGGAATTCAGGGTTTACATGCAATAGTTTGACTCCTCACAGTTGTGTATACCACACATGAATGGAATCAATGGGATTATTCCAGCCTAGTTTCAAAGTAAGTCCAAATCAGGCCTATTAATTTATATCCAAACTATAAATAGCACTAAAGCGTACAGAAGACAGTATTTTGCTTTGAGTATTCCTGCTTTACTCCACAGGAGGCAAGAAGAAACTCCTGCCCTTCTGCAGTATCTGTTGGGTGTAAATATACCGAATTCAAGAGAGAAACAAACAACAGACCACCAGGAATTACACACAGTCTGCTTTTCAGAGTTAGTCCCTAACACCTTCAGCAGGTTTTAATGTGATAACAGGAAACCAAACATTTACCAAATTAGTGTTTTGTGACTGCTTTTGAATGGCAATGATCACATAAAGTGAGGCCGAAAAACGCTCACAGTATTTTCCATTACCTTTGATGGGGAAGACAGGTGTAGCTCTACATTTTAAACTTTTGCCACAAAATATGTTTGACAGGCATGCAATACTTCTTAGTACTTCTATGACAGCCTGGGTCATATAGTGGGTGCTGTTCTGTTGGAAAACAAAGAGCAAAGCTGTTAACATATTATCTTTTTAAATTCAGATTATTGTGCAAACCAAGAGGAGAACTCTCTAGTTGATATACAGTGGACTGTAGAACAGAAGACCACTTCCAGGTGCTTGTACTGAAACAAGTGTGGTGAGCAAACATCTGATAGCACTGTTAGTCACTGTGGTCACAGTGCACTGTTTCCACACCACCCAAAGTGAAGCATTTGGAGGATGCTTTGGGTGTGTTGAGCATGTCTGGACAGTAGCCAGAACACAATAAATAAATGTTTGTTTTGCCTAGAATTTAAGCAGGCAGGATTCAGCCCAGTCACTTCAGACGTGGGGAAGAGCGTGGCACTGTAAAAGCTATACACCAAAATAAACTGGAACACACATGGTCTAGCTTTAATTCTCATCTCTGACCTTTACAGTGTCACCCTGGTAAAGTCACTACATCTTCAGATCTCAGCTTTCCAGGTATAAAATATGCATTCACTCTCCATTTAGCACAAGAGAGGTTAAATGCTAACCTAGTGCAAATAGCAAGCAGCAGGTGTATGCATCCAGTGAGCCTTTTGCCAGTCATGTTCCCAGTAACCAGGAAGAAATGCTGGTTATTCCCATGAATGGAAGGAGGAGACAGGGCCTGAGGAGCTCACTCAGGGACAATGGGCCTCCCAGAGCCTAGCAACACAAGGGCTGCTTGTGCCTCCTCACAAAGCCAAGGGACCATTTCCAAATCTGTGAGCCAAAACTGTGATTACGCTTTTTTGGAAACACCTCCATTTCCTCGGTTGCTCCTTTCTACACCTCTCATTCCAGCAGCAACCTTATTGCCCCTTATCTCCCCTCCAAAGGACCTTTTCTCACTTTAGCCAGGGTGATGTCAGGTTTTTATTTCTCCTTCTTTTGCTCCATCCAGCCCCCTCTCCACAACCCCTCCCAAGCCACCATTCTGCGCGTTTGCAACAAAAGTGTAAACTTCAGAAACTATTTGTATTTCGTGGGCATTCACACATTATGCCAAAACGATGGCCCAAAAGTTTGGCGGGTAATCTCAACCCCAGAATTCGTGAGCTGATGATGAATGGCTGTGAAGCCTTTGTGATTGCTCAGGCTCCATTGTGGCCGGAACAATGGAGGAGGACACAAGTCTGGCTCAGGAGAGCAACGGATAAAACTGTTGGGGAGAATGGCGGGCTCCTGCCGACATGACCACTTGTTGACATTGAAAGGATTCAAAAACAAGTGAGCAGAAACAGAAACGATTCTGTTCGGGGAGGCTATTAGTTGCAACGTGTGGCAGTGGAGCGGTCACTCCTGATGTGTTTCCTCGCTAATGAGCCCTGAATGCCCTATTAAACTGGGATGCTATAGGCCCAGAGCCACTGGGGCAATGCTATGCATGAACGACTCCCCCAGCACCTATTGGCTGCCTACATGAAGGAAGCAACTGGCAACACTCAGATTTAAATGGGACTGACAGTACAGTTAAATGATCATTAATTAGAGTTGCTGAACAGATAGGGACTCAAAGCAATTCTTAATGACAAGATAACAGTCTAGCATTACTCAGCTTTGAGCAAGTTCAAGCTTGCACCCCATCTCGGTCTTTGTACTGTACAGATGAGTGTCAAACTGATTTTGGTTTCATTCATGTATTCAAGAACCATAAGAAATCATGACTGTGTGTTGAGGCAGCACTAGAGAATTTTGCATGCAAATATGTACAAAATCCTTTGTTTAAAATAGATTTTATGCCGAAAAGCTTGTGTTAGAAAGAGGAAAATAGAACAGTAAAAAGAACCACTCATCTATTAATATGTTTGGAAACAAACCCATAGGGAAGCCATCCCTCACCCTTTTCATTTATTCTTTCATCTGCCTCTCTCCCCACTACTTAACACACTCTGTTCATCCAGCCTTACTCCAGCCTTACAACTCAAACTACTGGTTTGTTTGATCAATCACTGAATGTTTATCTAGGAAAATAAGAGAATACAGCATCAAAGGATCAAGCATTAGAAGCAAAAAAGTCAGAATGAGAAATGAACTCCCTGGCTTAAGGGTATCGTCCCCATACACTGCCTTGTGAAGAGCCTTTCCCCAAGAGCACATTATCTCCTAAACACCAGTTTCTGGGATGGTTGCATCATTCCATGAAACAACATGTATGACCCCTTCTTGCAACAGGATATTGGATTAGCATGAGACTGATTACCTCTAAGAAATCCTGTTCACTGAAGACTATTGTTGACTATGTATCTTACAACACTGTAGAAATGCTTCATAAATACACAGTGCAGTTCCTAAAGGCTTACAGTGCCAGGCCACTAGTGCAAGCTCCCCTACCAGGAACTGAGCTGGTGAAAGAAATCATGTGGATTGGTGACTAGAACAGTGAAGACCAAAGTATTTGGCAGTGCATTTTTATTTGGCATTGGGGGTTTTGTTAGTAGGCATTCTTAGGATGTGGAAAATATACTGCAATAGCCACTTTAGTCCCACAATAGGCTATGTAGGAGTGTAGGTACATAATTGGCACAGTGAACTAGGATTAAGATTCTTGAATCAAGAGTAAGATTACACAAACTCTTAATAGTACATTATTATGAAACCTTGTAAATCTTTGTGCACATTTTAAGGAACAAAGATATTGTACAGGGGGGGAGGTAGATCATGGCTGTAATGACAGCAATTGTTGCAGACTATTGAGAAACTCACTTTAGCACTTACTAATATTTTATATTAAATTCTGCAATATTATGCATACAATATAATGTGATTATTTTATATGACTCTTAAAACATCTCTGTATAGCAACTAATATAAGAGGGCCTTGGTCAGCATGGCTTCTGAGTCACCACTGTATGCAATTGCCAAGTAAACCAGTTTTTGCTTTCATCCTAATCCCTCTTAAAACTTTTAAAGTAAATAACAACGTCATGGTAGGTGCTATCTTATCATCTAATAAATGTGTCATCGCTCTTATCTGCTTTAAAATTTTTTATGTCAGATTTTCAATTTTTAAATTTTCTTTTACAAATTAAGCAGTGAAAGTTTAAGTAAAGAAAGAAGGATCCTTTGCTCTAAATGAATGATGTTATGATGTGGGCCATATCCATGACTTGCATTGTACCTATTACTGACTGCCAGTACTAGTGCCATACAGTCAGCATCTGCTTCACATGCAGCACATGTCTGTGTGTGCACGCACATGCACTACATTTTTGTAAGCCTTATTTCTGGGCAGGATATGTCAGTAAAGGGTAATAGCAGGAAAATAAATAAGGAAAGAAATAAAGAAAAACAACTTGAAAAATTATAAGAATTCAGTTTCATCAGAAAACTATATCCTTCCAGATTCTTAATACGGACACAATAATCATGCTGACTTTTCAGCCCCCCGCTGTCTCCCCCAGAACACTCAATCCAGATTCAGAGTATTAATTTTTGCTGAAGGGAACAGAGGTAAATGACAGTCAGGCCTGGGGTTATGGGAGGAAGCTGGTTTTTGCTTTGGCAGGGGGGCAACAGCATTACTCCGCAAACACAGCTGAGGTGCAAAACTACTTATGAATTGGCATATTGCTTAGCAGGTTCCAGATCCTGCTTCGTAAGTGTAAGATTTTCCAAAGTAAAGAGGAACCAGAAACATGCTAAAGCAAAAGGGTAGTATTACCTTTCAGGTGAGTCTCATCATATTCCACTGAACAACAGCACAGCAATGGGGGAGAGGAAGATGAAGCAAACTCTCTCCCTCCCTCTCTATTTCCCCTTCTTGCCCCAACAGTGTTGGTAGCATCCCTTCCAGCAGAAACAGACTTGACTAAAGAGGGTGATGGACTTACACATTTTGATCCATTAAATGCTAGCCCAGGGCATGGCAAAACTCACTCTGACATCCTGAGGCTGGGGGTCTATTTTACACAAGTAGCAGGTGCTCAGCCTCTTTGTCTGGTAGGAAAGGCAGCCTATCTACATCAAATTCCAGCACTGGGACTCTCAATCAAGTTTGAATTTTCAGATGTTCCAAGAAAATATGTTAATTAGTTTCTGACTTCTAGTCATTAAAAATAGCTTCAGAGGAAATCTCAAGATTTGTTGAGCCTGTCATAACTAAAAGTACTTAAAGAAACCCCAACCCCCCCCAAAATTACAACCCCCACCAAACACACACACATTTTATGCACCTCCCTGGAACTGTGAAATAAGTGGGTTGATTGACAAAGTGAAAATCTAGCCAAGACTCTTGTGTTCTTCTAGAGAAACTCACTGATTTTATAATTTCCTGGATCTTTCCATGGCATATTTTGTGGTGCTTTCCACAACACAGATGAAAACATGAGGGGGCCCTGAAAGAAATGTGGAGGGAATGACTCAGATGTGGATTTCATCTGCTTGGTTTTTCATTGCTATTTCAAGTTGTTACAGAAAGACAAATTTAACATTTGTTTAATAAACCTATTTTACTTTTCCAGTTCAGGCCTCCATCATCCCAATTGTTGCTGTGATGTCCAGAGGTCCCAGCTGAGAGGGGCCCCAGGGATGCTGGGCACAGTATGAACATCTAGGCTTTGTTATGTTAAAGTCCACACCATAATTACGTCCTCCTCTTGGTAAAGGGACCATAGCAGAGGAGTACTGTGCATTTGCTATTGTCTCTCCCTCCTTTGATGCCTGGCCTGAACTCTCATTGGGCCTAGTTGGGCATTTACAATCAAGAATATACCTGTGTGCTTAAGAGGAATGGAGAATGGGATGCCTTCTTAGGAGAGGTTTTGGGGTCACACCATGCTGTCTGGTTGAAGATCCCTGAGGCCCAGCACCACCAGAGTATGGCTGACCCAGCCCCAGGAGCAGTGTCCAGGCTACAGCCAGGCTGTGCTGGGACTGAGGTGTCAGCCACAGCAAGACAGAGTGCTGCAACCTCATGGGTCTCTCCCTTCCCTGGTGTGGAGTAGCAGAGGGTTGCCTGGTCTGAGCACAGTATGGCTCAGGGGAGCACAGTTTGGCCCAGTGGACTTACTTCCTTCATTTTTTGTAAAGAAAATGCCATGGCTTTTAGGTTGGACTATGCTTAATCTGAGGAACTCAGGCACCCCATCAGGCTGTGCTCATTTATAACACCACCAAACAAACCCTGCTCTTTTGCTTATCCCAGGGCCTGGCTTAGTTGTTAAGAGGCAAAATAAATAACATGGCATCAAAGTAAGTTGAAGAGATAAACAATGTTTGGCCAGCCTTACCCACTCATGTATCTTTCAGATACCTCCTCTGCTGATATAAACCCCAGTGCTCATTCAAAGGCTGTCTGAAATGAAAACCAAGACAAAAGCAAAAAAAATCCACCACTTCTGTCAGGGAATATTCAAAGGAATGTCGTGTCAGCTAAGTTTCAATGAAAGCAAGGAGCATTCAGATGCATAAAACTATGTCTCCAGACTCAGATACTTCTGTACCATATGGCCAGAGAGAAGCAGATGGGCCAGGTCACAGCAGGGGAAGAGAGGGAGAGACTCGGGATTGTTATCTGACCCAGTGGGCCAACACTAACAGACTGTCCCCAGTGACCAGGCTATTATCAGAAAGAGCTGATAAGAATGTGATCCTCGCATTTATTTGCCCTCAGGTAGTTCTCACATATGACGCCCGATCAAAATGACCTTTTTTTTTCTTTTTTTTTCTTTTTTTTTTTTTTTCAGATGTTTATTTTGGGGTTGGAGCATTTGACTCACAAATAAGCAGCAGACTGCGCTGCACTTGCCTTTTACTGGTTTCAAATGCAGGTTAATCCTATCTGTTTACTTGCTTGGACTTTAGAAAGTGGTTTGCCTAACCAAGATAAATTAAACAACAAATGAAGGAAAAGGATTTATTTCTTTAAAAAGTATTATTATTGCTGTTATACAGCAGTATAAACATTAACCCAGCAAAAATAAAGCACAATAGCATGGTTCCTATCAGAGAAATACTGTTATGTCTGATATTTCAGCAGGAGATTTCTATGGTATTGTGTTTCTCAGTTAACTGCCTGGCTTTTTAACTAAAAAAAGTTCCCCAAACTATTAAATTGTGGTGTCGTTACCTAAATTTTACATTGAAGGGGTTTGGGGTGTACTATTACAAGAAAAAAGGAAAAAAGGTACAAAATTTCATGAAAAATACTTGCATAACAAAGCTGGAGATAGAAATCAGCTACTTCTAATGATGATTCAAATATTCTAAGTATTACTCCAGAGTTTCAGAATGGACACATTAAAAATACTTACACTGCAGGTTTTACCTGTGGGTGGGTTTTGTGGTTTTTTTTTGGTTTGGATTGTATGGCTGTTCCTCTCAAGCATCTTATATTTTCCAGGTGATGTCTGCCTGAAGGGGTAAGTACTGCTATTCTCAACTTTGCATCTAGGAGACAGCAGGAGGGGAGAGCTCAGTGCCTACCCTGTGTTGCAGAGCTCCTGGCTCCAGGCATAACAAAACCTTCCTTGCTGCCACTGCTCTGAGAGGGAGACCTCAGCTATGACTGTGGAAGGACTGATGCTCTTGTTAGAGTCAGGTTCCTCTGTCCTTGCAATAGTGGTTTCAGGGGTTTCTGGGTTTCAGGTGGCTCTCCAAGAGAGTCTGGAGCATCACTGGTTTGCATGAAGTGTCCAGCTCTCCCTTCAGCAACTCAACTAAAACCAAACTCACTTTATACAGACTCTCCGACAGCCATCAGTCACTACTTTCAGTGAGGAGCGACCTTGGTAGCCTCAAATTGGTTACATGGAGATTAAAACAGTGAATCGCGAGACGCTGTTGCAAACCCGGAGGTAACATACAGAGCAAACATCAGAGGCAGAGGCCATGGTACACTGCCCAAGTGACAGCTCCCTAACCTGCTCCTTTGTAACTTTTCATAGGTCCCTACCAAAAATATGAACAACTAAAATATGCCCCCGCCCACTTTCATCTGCTGGCCAAAGATGATGGGGAAAGTTTCCCCTTCCCATTTGGGGAAGCCGGTGGCATCAGCAGCAGCCACCCATAGCATTCTTTTTGAGGGGACACAGGTGGGATTAGCTCCCATGTTGGGCTGGGAAGAGCATCCCTCCCTCCTCCTTCCCTTCCTTCGTCCGCCCTCCCTCCCTCTCCTCTTCTGTGCACTCTGAAACAGTTGTGGCCTAATAATTAAATAATTAGTTTTAATGACGGAAATAGATCACGTTTCAAGTATCTCTTCCTACAGAAAAAAAAGAATGAATAAAAAGATTGTGTCACTGCTTGGTATTTCCAGCCAGCTGGAAGGTTTACCAGCATTTTTGCCCAGGACTAAATGCTGGAGTTTGGGGGAGTTCCTTCATAGCTGTGTCACTTGGATGAAAAATATTTGGAGATAGAGAAGCCAATTTTACAACAGTGATGTCATTTGCTCATCCCATTCAAAACTATTTTGAAAAAGGAAGATTTTGATGACCAGACATTGCTATTTGACCTTAAGCACAACTAAGTAGTTATCATGGGCTGCAAAAGCGGAAAAGCTCTGTGTCCAGAATCTCCAAACCTTATTAAAATGGCCATTTGGGACACTGTCACTCAAAGTAAACCAGAGAGATTCACTGCTGCTAAATGACATTATTAGTGTTCACAGTGCCTATGCAAATCATTAACTCTTGCTGAGCTTGGAGCTGCAAACTGACCTCTATGTTGTATCCTCTCCTGGATGCACAGTCCTTGGGAAGCTCAGCGCTTCCATGGAGCCAAGGAGACCTGGCAGGGAGAGGGGGGATTTTCTGTATCCCAGAAGTGCAATGGAGGCCTTCTGGGGTCTACCTGTATTACAGTCCTTACTGCAGGTTGGAGATGTGAAGGGTATCTCTGTGTGTGCGTGTGCATTTGTGTATGGGCAGGGGAAGTAAACAAGGGGTAATCAAGCCCTTTGAAGATAATTTTGTCCCTCCAGGTGAGTTAATACCATTTAACAGTGTTTAGGGTCGTGGGTTAGGATCCAATGCAAACTGCGTGTCAGCACATATTTTGCTGAAAAATACATATGCTAATTATTCTTTAAAGACCTCACAGGTTGGTATTAAACCCTTATGTAAGGGGCTTCTGATGGGAAAAGTATTCCTAAACTGCATAAGCATGTATGGAAAGCCCATCCCTCAACTGTAGGATTATCAGAGAACATCTAAGAGGGAAAAGGGGAGATTGCTGTTGGTTTTCCACTTCTGAACTTTCCTTTCTTTTAATAACTTGGTAAGGGTCCTGATGAAAGTGAAGGTTATTCAAGATAACAATTTTGGGCTAAAAAAAAGCACGTGGAGTCCCTACTGTGAGCATGGTTGTGAGTATATGGTATCTGAGGGAGCTGGGTCTCTTTAGTTTGGAGAAAAGGAGACTGAGGGGTGACCTCATCAATGTTTTCAAATATGTAAGGGGTGAGTGTCAGGGAGATGGAGTTAGGCTTTTCTCAGTGGTGACCAGTGATAGGACAAGGGGTAATGGGTATAAATTGGAGCATAGGAGGTTCAAGTTGACTATTCGAAAAAATTTTTTTACTGTAAGGGTGACAGAGCCCTGGAACAGGCTGCCCAGGGGGGTTGTGGTGTCTCCTTCACTGGAGACATTCAAAACCCGCCTGGACATGTTCCTGTGCGATGTACTCTAGGTGGCCCTGCTCTGGCAGGGGGGGTTGGACTAGATGATCTTTCGAGGTCCCTTCCAACCCCTAGGATTCTATGATTCTATGATTCTATCTGTGGCCATGCCCCAGTGGAGCTGGTGGCCCTGGCATGGGAGACACACAGCATCTACCTCAGCAATGCCCTGCCTGCTTAGATACATTCCCAGCTCTCTTAGGGTCCTCAGCAAGGTTTTAGCTAAACAGACTGGCATACAAAAATGACATAGTCTCAAAAGGAAGCTACGAGAAGCCAAGCTTCAGACTCAACCTTCCCTTTATTTTCAGTTCAGTGGCAACCCATTTGACCTCATCTTTATCTTCATGCCTTTCTGCCCCTGTAGTACGTTAGTACAGGCATTATATTTTATTTTAATTTAATTCCATCTTAAAAATATTATAAACCATCTCTGATCTGAATATCTGAGTGATTAGTTTTGAAGACGCCATTCTGAGCTGATTGTCTTTTCTCCCCATTTTTCTCACTTTACCCAAAAAAGCTTACACTGCTTGGTCAGACATGGAAATATTTCTGAACGGAAAGCAGTCACTTTTCTGACAAAGGGAACAATATATTCAGAAACTTCTTAGAGATGGCAAAATATATATATATATATGAGGGTGCCAAAACTGTAGTGATTTACAAGAACTCTTTACACATATACAGAAACCAGAATGACAAAGGACAAAGAAAGGAGGTAAAAAGGGCAAGCAAATGAATTCCCTAAGTATTAAATGTTTAAGGACAGAATATTAGTCATTTAACGCAAATTATTTCCTCTGCTAACTAGAAATGCAATAGAAACAAAAATCAAAATTTCACTCTGCTCAATAAACGTTGTCCCAGCTTGATGCTGCAAAGTACTTATCATTACAATCCAAAAGAACAGCCCTCACTGATGCTTGCTTGAATGTCTCAATTTCTGGATTAAGCTGTCCCATTGTTTTGAAGCATAGTTATGGTTTAGAGATCAATGGGACATAGACTGTCCTAATCTACTATGAACAGCCTGTAGCGGTGAAGGGATACTCTGCACTAGAGAGCCATCTAAGTCTTCTAATTACTTCGGCTACTGATAGATTGGCTCTTACCCCCTTGAATTCCTTTGTCACTGAGGAGTTAAAATTCATGAGCGTCTATGCCGCTGAATACTTACTCCAGTGCTGCTATTTTCTGCGCCAAGCTAGCCAGCACCGCAAAGAGTCGGAGGTCTGTCAGGCCATCTGTTACATAATAGTCAACAATCTCTAAAATCTGGGGAAACAGAGATGGAGAGAGCAAAGATGATGAAGGGTTTAAAAAGAACAGATTGCTGCCTTGCTTGGCGGGGAGGGCGGCAGGGGTAAGGGGGGAAGGCCAGATAATAAGCCCTGATGGAAGCAGAGACAAGCCCTATTTGCACAGCCAGAAAAACAACCCCCCCTAAAAAAGAGTCATGCTAGTCACCACAGAAGTTGACGAGGGCACCAGGCTAGGGAGGAGGAAGAAATGCTCTGGGGCAGAAAAGCTGAAGGAGGCCCCAAAACATTAGGGGTATAATTTAAGCATTGCCATACACAGCGAGGCACTGAAGAGTCTTTGAGGACACCCTGTATATCAGTAAAAAAGCCAACCCCAGTTCTTTCTGTCTCTTGGTATTACATCACACACTCTCTCTCTGGTATACTACCAGCAACTAAGTGTAATTTTTTTCTCTCCATTCCTTGTTCTTTCTTCTGTTATACCTCCCTTTGCAAAGGAGGTGTTTGTAAGGCATAAGAATGGTAAGAACTTGCAAGAAGGGTTTGGCTACCTCATGTTTGTCTTACCACATATTCACATTTTAAACAGGACTAACTATACCCAGTGCAAAATGCTCTCAGGAGACACATTATCTATTTAATATTCTCTGCAGCCATTGCAATAGTACCAGCAATAAAACTGTCTGAATGAGCCACCCAGCTGTGTTAAATCTCTCCTAACATGAACTCACTTCTCTGCTCTGTCCAGCTTTATCTGGTCTTATACATGATCCACTCACTAATGCTTGCAGAGCTTACTCTACCAGCAATAAGTACAATGCTGGTGTCGTCTTGATTTTCTTGGCATTTGGGGATGTGCCAGTTTAGATGCAATGCAGGTCTCAACACCAGACTCTTTGGAACTCCCTCCAAATGGATGTCTGTTCAACATCAAGGTCCAAATTCTACCCCAAGTTTCTCTTACCAGGGAAGTAAAAGACTACTGGGAACTGTATGCCTTACAGGAGTTTCAAACAGTTGTTTCTGTTTGAACAAAATGTGAAAAAATAATCAGACTTTCAGATTTGGCTTTGTCAGGCTTCTTTGTCTTTCAGGGGCTGACTGCTGCCTGCAGGACTTCTGTGGCCTCTCACAACATCTTAACTCCCATGAAGTTCATATGCTTTAGAGCATCTCTTCAGACCAAGCTAGAGTCATATATGTTGAGGTGTTTTATTTTATTTATCCCTTTTATTTTATTTATTTATTTTATTACCCCTCTGAGCTTTGCTATAATGTTTAAACGATAGCAGAAAACACAGTACATGGCTGCTGAGAAAGGGGGACGAATGGGATGTTTTCTGAATGCACATATATAAACAGCTAAAGATGTAGGGATAACTTTGCTGATTAACTTTTCCTATGGCAGTAATCACTACCAAAGGAAACACATTGTAATGGAGGTAATTAAAATCTGCACTAATTCATTGTTGTTACTATAGGGAAAGGTGGTTCATTAACTGAAATCCAAGTGAAGAGTGTAATACGTCCCTCTTAGATGTATTAATGGATCCCATACGAGAACGCTGACAGATGGAAAAGATGAGCTTTATAGGTCTGATAAAAATAAACAGTAAATGCAGGAGCTGCTGAACTGGATTGTCATCGTGCAACATGAGTTGTGTAATGATGTTAGTACTGGCGCCTGCTGTAGAGCTGATGCTTCAGAATACTAACATCAAGCCACTTGATATGTGTTTGATGTCTAAAAAAGTCACATCCTTTGCAGAGAGGAACAAATTGTGATGGAGACTGGATGCAGGGCTCCAAGTTTCAGATAAAAATCTGCCCAGATGAATTCCATACAAAAAAAATTCTCTAAAAGATTTCATTCTTTTATTCATATGAATATGTGGTGGGAGCCTTTTCTCTTTCTTTTTTTTTTTTTCTTTACACATCCAAATAACATGGTCCCTGCTCTAGCGCTAAAGGCTTGTCTAACATTTCGTGCTGGGAATGCAAAACAGGGTACCAAGTACAGTAGTACAAATAACACTTTATTTACAGTTTCATGGCTTTCAGATTTCCTGTCTCCATAATCACTTCCTACTAATTTCCTTCTGTTTTGTTTGAAATGGTAGTCTTTTCAAAGAAAGTGCCCAAAGAAACAACGCCTTTGTAAGGTTTGGATTAAATCACAGAGGTTTCTATACTTTTTCTTGATCTCTGTATTTCCTAGTACCGGTTTTCTCTACTAACAGAGTTCATGCTGTATGTCTGGATGGTTCAAACAGGATCATGATAAGAGAACTGCAAAAGGCCAGCAGTGAAGGGCCGAAGTCTCAGCTGGAGGAAGCTGGCACAGCTCCACTAAAGTACATCAGCTACAAACCAGAATCATTTGAAGAGCCAAAGGGTTTGTTTTAGTGCTGGACATGAAAATCTTTCAAGCACTATCATGAAAATTTGCTAATACATGAGCATGTACAAAACATTTAGAGATTATCAACTATCTGTATTTGTAGAAAGTAAATAAAACCAGCTAACATAGAGGTGGAGTTGCTATACTGGGAGACTAGCTTGGTCTGAAATTAAATCCACAAAGTATCTGACATATTTTTATCTTGTCTTGTAGTCTCAGTTGTATAATGAGTAACATCTCCCACATCTACATTTAGACTTCTCTTATGCCAAGTTAGCTGACCAAAATGGGACAGATCTCAAACCCTCTGTACCTTTTAAAAATGCAGTTATCAATTAAAAAAAAAAATAATAATTGTACAGATATCACACCTGAGTAGCATGAGTAGATTGCATCCTTAGTGTTGCCTCTTGGTCCTGTCCCAACACCTTGGCCAAAATTTGCTGTATAAGAGCGAAGGCAAATTCCTCATTTCCACTGGTGACCTCTGGCCTTCTTTCAGAGCTATGATTTCTGCCCAGGCCTTTCAGACCATTAGCACTACCATCACTCTCAAAACTGAAGAAAAAGAAAATTGTGTAATTTCATTTATTAGTTGGGTTATGTATGGAATTGTTTATTACAGCAATACCTGACACATGTGCCAGTGTTGGTGTTGCTCAGGTTCTGTCCTTTATTTAAGGGCAGCTTTGACCAGCCAAATAAATGATGAAGGTATGAATACTGGAAGGGTTTGTCATCCCCTCTCACAGCTTTCAAGGAATGGATCTGTTCACTGTACATTATAACTCAATGCTTCTGAAGGGGCAGCTTCTTTCAAGGCCACCAAAACTTGCCAGTATTTCAAGCACCCCTTGTCATCAGAATCATTCTGGAAAGATGCTCACAATATCTGTTTTCAGAAAATTAACCAGTGACCTCTGAACAGAACTCCAGTGCCTCAGAAGCTTGGCTTTGACAATGCATAGTTAAGCTCTGCTTTCATTTTTCAAGCTGAGGAAAACCCTCAAAATCTCAAGATCTTTTCTTCCACTGAGCACAAAAGCACAGTAAAGCTTGCTTTTTTTCAGCTCCACATAACTTTCTTCACTACTTTGTCATTTCCCAATACCTAATACAACAGAGTAACAGCAGAAGAGTAACTTTGAAAATTCAAAAATAATGTGAATAGGAAGATCTGCTGAAAGAAAGGAGGGAGTAGACATCTATCTATGACTTGCCATTATACAGAGCTAATATATACTGTAAGCATATGTCTTTCTACAGAGACACAAAAGTTCATTAAGTTCTTCAGTAAGATGATGCATCAGATACATCTAGTCACTGCAGAGCCTAAATGGCTTTGTGATTTTCTGGAGAAGACACATATACAGAGTAAAAAATATTTTAACAAGCAAGAACTGATGTGTTTTTCAGCCCACTTTTACCCAAACCCACCTTTTTACTTTAAAGCCATTCACATATACTATTACCATTTTATCTTTCTGCCATTTCAGCTGTCTCTCATAGTGTGCTCACTCAAATCAACAACTCAGGGAGGTCCACTGTGCACCCTCTAATTCTCCCCTGTCTGAGATCTTTTCCTCTCTTCTCTTCTCTTCTCTTCTCTTCTCTTCTCTTCTCTCCCTCGGCCTCAAAAAGTGCCATACTACCTCTTCAACAAAGCTTTCAAGGTCTTCTCTAAATCTAATGGTCCTGGCTACAATACCTAGCAGAGGAAGAAATTCCATGCATCTCCTTGGTACCTAGTAGTTTCGAATAACTCAGATCAGGCATAAAAAATAGCATAGATCCTGTCATAGAGCTTCAGTGTCTAGCCACCAAATTATAAAGAGCACACAGCTTTTAACTGGAAAATACATTGTGACAACCTATAGCATTCTTACTAAATTTGAAAGACCTAAGTCACACGGGAGATGATAGTCATGCTGCACCACAGACTGGAGGACAGTGCAGTGTTCCCACAGCTGATGGAGACCTGAACTGCTACACCCACATGTTCCAGTGTGCCACAGACTATGACAACTAGAACAGGTCTTATCCACGCTCAGAGCAGTGCTGCTCTTGAATCTACACACCTCATCCCCAACAGGATCCATCAGCCTGTGCACTTTAAAACAAAGCTCTTGAGTTTCTGGGCCTGCTTTGCTTTACACCCAGCTGTGTTAGTTCCCTCTGGACCACAGAACCTTACACATCCTATTTTGAGGTTTGTATGAATTTAGGTAAGTAAATGTGCTTAGTGGAGAAAATCTGTTCACACTGACACCATGCAGTCTTATTGCACTTGAAGATTTACCAATCTCATCTGTCTTAGACTGACATACTGACTGACCCTTATAGAATCAGTATCAAACATTCCCTCTTCACATTCAACAGCTGAAGAAGGACATGGTTTAGAATTGTGAGCTTTCTGAAAAAGATTGTGTTTACTCTTCTGCTCATTCTCCAGGAGTTAGGGCAGAAGTGAGATCAGTTCTCTGTTGTTGTAGGGATAAATGAAAAAGTTTTCCTGAGGAAAAGCTGAAGTAGGGACAGGGCTGACCTCTTAGAGACTTTTATCATCCTTCACTGGTGCTTAGAACTTCCCAAAATAATTAGTAATGACAAATAAAAATAAATAAATCAGTTAAAACACCCAAATTCATTCATGTTGAAACAGGTCTTGGTCAAAAACTAGGAATATCTTTTGTAGAAAAGGGGTATAAACACTACTGATGTGTTGTAGAGAGTGGGCAAAAATAGCACAGTTTGTGTCTTATGGAAAAAAAGAGAGTGACTGAGCAGGAAATTTCAAAGTATTCCATGCTGCTTATAACCACAAAGTTGTGGATTCCCCCCCCATGCTCTCAGGTTCAGCACCTGTACAGGTTTATGCTTGTGGTTCAATCAAGACCACAATGTAGTCATAGCATTAAGGGAAAGAAGTATGGAAAGGAAGCCTACAGTGAAAAATAGTTCCAGGGATAACCTGAAACTTGAGTATCCTACTTCAATCAACTTTATATCCCCAGTAAGAAACTTGTAAGGGTGAGAGCTTAGAAAAGCCCTTCAAGTATGCCTTTGATCTGCTCAGATGGTCAAGGGAGAGTCCAGGTCCAGAAACCTGGCACCCAAGTGAGCCTTTATCCAGAGAAAGGTGCCCTGCAGGTCCTCAATGAATGAGAAGAGGGGCAGAAACTGTGTGGGAGGTGTTCTCCAGCTGTGGAGAGATGCAAACATTTTGCTGCTGTCCTAATATTTCACACCCCGGTCCAGGCCGCAAGACAAACAAACCGGGTGTTGTTTCAACTGCCTCATTTGACATGGTCTAACATTACAAGAAGAGAAAGAAAACCTTAGCACCCCCTCCCGCCCCCCTCCTTGGACCAATTGAGCTGTCACTGTCTGCACAGAAAGTGATTGTTCAGTTGAAAACACATTTCGGCCCGATGCAAACTGAACAGTCTTGAAAAGTGGAGTTTCCTTTTGTGCCTCCCCTGCGAGGGCAATGAAAGGCAGCAAGGGAGGGAGGCGACTGCTTTGCACTATCAGCACTCCCTGCTGCCTGCTCTGTAGTCAGCCCTCGGTGAGCAGTCCCAAAGGCCTTCCTGGTAGGGTGAGAGGTCCTGTGCTGGCAGTGACAGATAGTCACAGGGGAGACGTTCAGATGGAGATGGAAGGAAGTGATGGAGTGACGGAGTTTTGAAACCAGAGCTTTGTGAAGCAGCAGGTTGTAACCCGCAGTAAATTTTATCTGCCAGGGGCTGATAGCGTAGCAATGAGGATTTCTTTGGTTTGTTTTATAGACACAGAAGAAACAGCATCAGGCATGTCTGTGTATAGATATGTCAAAGCATCGGGGGAGAATCTCCAGTGAATCATGACTTGCAGCAGAGATGTACAGGGATATGCCTCTGGGGCAATGTGCAACTTTTCTTCACACACAAGAATGAGATTATTGGAAATGGAAAGGATTTTCCAGATCCTAGCCAGGGTGAAGTCACTCCCATTCACTTTTACCAACAAATGATGTTAAAAGCCTTTTGTCAATTTAAAAGATGTCCATGAAGTTTTCTTAATAGAGTTGACTTCCTATTTTGAGGAGCATCTCTGACTACTAAAGCTCACTTTGAATGCAGAAAAAAATAAGGAAAAAGAAAGAAGTCATATATGCAAGTAACACATAACTGGTCTGTCCTTTTGGAGCATAACTAGACTATTGATTTCTGTCCTGATTCAACATCTGTCCAGGCAGCAGTTTGCACTTTAGGTTCAGTACTGATAATCAGCAATGGACAAGCTGTCAGACCCCATCACATCAATTCCTTCATTTGCTGACTTGAGAACCTGCAGGCAGAACCAGTGTCCTTTTCCGCCTGAGCCAATAAATATCTTGATGGTCAATGACCAGTGCATTTCACAAACTCTCAACAGAAGAAGTACAGCAGTAGAAAGGAAAAGATGCCAAAAGATGCCATAGGAAATGAGCTCAGGTTCTCACTATACATTTACATCCCTCCCCACTGATAATGGGTTTGCTATGTAGTAAGCATTGAGTAGCATAGGGAAAAACACACTACAACACAGCCAGTCTGATGGAACAGCTCTGGCCCTGTTGCACAGATCATTCTCTGATCTGATAAATTTTTAGCCCCAAAAGGTGAGATGTCATAATATTCCACAGTTTTCTGTTCAGCAAAACTTAAGGCAAGCAAAGCAGAGGTACCCTACACCACTAGATGCTTGGGGCAACCACTCTGTGCCCCCGTGGTACCCTGTCTGCTCTCTGTACACCAGCAAGACCTGCAAAGAACAAGGCAGGGCTCCATAAAAGAGGGGAGCTGTCACCACTACCACAGAACTTACCTCTTAGAAATTTTGAAAGAGAAACAAGCTGCACAGAGGTGCCCTCTCCAGCTAGACAAATTTGTGCAAACAATCCTCCAGAGCTTGACACAGGTCTTACTGACACCGGCAGCACTGCAGGGTCATCTGCACACAGATGATTTGGGCCTGGCAGCACATTAGGGACTAAGGCTTTTGTTAGCCTCTGACACAAAGATCTCATTGTTTGGAAGTGTACTTGAGCAAACTCAGTTGTCAGTGTGGAAACTGATGTAACTGCATGACTATAAAAAATAGTCCCTTCTTCATATCCAGTCACCACATCATCTTGGAGAAGACTTGGAGAAGTCTTTTCAGCAAAACACCACGGAAAGAATAACTACAGGGAGACTTAGTAAACTAGAAGCAGCTTGCCAACTCCTAATGTTCCAGTGTCTTTAAGCAGACCTTCCAAAACCACAAGTCTTGTGACCCTGTCATAGTTTTGTAGTGGGGGAGGAGATAGGAGGTTTGGAGTATTCTTGTATTTAATTTTATGTATTTAATTTATGTCTTTCTCAGACGCATACAAAACCCCCACACTTTTCACAACATGTGCCATATCCAGCAACATAAGTTTTGTCAGGTTTCACAAACATTTATCCTGGGCAACCCAATATCCCTACTTCTCGCAAGTGCTCCCAACAAGCAGAAGTTCCCAGCATATCTACAGTGGTACCTCACCTCACAAAAATTTCAGTGACCAAATTCATCTCACCCAAAGCTTTTAAAGGATCAGAAACATGGAAATAAACCTTCACATCTCAAGAACTTCACCAGATTCAAAACTGCCAACCCACCAGATGAAAATATTCTATAAGCAATGATTCATGTTATCAACAATTTAAATTTTAGGACAAAATTTATTTTATTAAATGAAATTATCGTGTATTTTGCACTTCTGTCAAATGTTCTTTCATCCCTACAGCAAGGAAAAATATCTTTGTTACTCAAAATACAACTCAACAAATTGTCTTGTCATATTGTAAGAGAAGTAACTCTCACTATTCAGCACAATTTTTTAAAAGTACAGCCCAAATGGTATGAATCAGCATCTAAATGCAATTCCAGACTCAAAATTCTGAATGAAAAGTGACTCCCACAGTTATAAGTATTCCATTTTCAAACGAGGAGATAAAAAGGACAAGAGAAAAAAAGGCCATGGAAAAAAAGAGAAGAAAGAAAGACATCTGTGTCATGGTGAGTCACAGATTTGTCTAAGTCAGAAATAATCACAGAATGAAAGAACCCTGTAGTCTCTTTGCTCTTCTGCCCAGCAGCACCAGACTCAGGTGAGCAAATGCCTAGCAGAAGCAGTCATTTGAATACCAAAAGGTTTAAAAGGATCAGAGATTTTGATAGAAGTGGAAGTTACTGAGGACAGGAAAGGCAGAGTTCAGGTGAACATCCAAAGGCACATATGTCATGATTAACAACAGGACTTTCAGCCTTTAGATGCTGAAGTGCCAAATATAAGTAACAGAGGAGGAGGAAGCTCACGTAACCTTGTCCAAGCAAGAGAAAACTATGAGCCAAAAATATGATGCAGATGTGGATAATATGATGTATGAACCTTCATGAGGGAATATTTCCTGTAGAGCACCATTAGAAAGTAGCAGTTGAAGGATTTTATTTGTGCTGATGGCTGGAGGTCTGGTTACCCCCCTTGCAGACTGTCAGAGCACCCCCTGATCACCCTGGTGGGCTCTACCACTTCTCTCCTGCTCCAGGGGCTGGGATGCTCTGGTGCAGGTCAGCCCTAAGACAACACAGTTGGTTAACCTTCTTGATCAGACTGCCAAGGGAAGAGCTGTGAGAAGCCTCACTGGGGCCTTGACCCATCCTCTCAGGAGCCGTGTTTAAGCTCTGATGCTTGCCCTTGGTCCCTGCCTGAGCTACACTGTTGACCATGACCTGTGGGTTGACTTCTGGGCTTGACCTCAGATCTGCCTCATTGCTATGGATGTGTCTGGACACACTGAGCTCCATCTGACCCTGGTGACTGTCAATTGACTGCTCATCTCGCTTTAGTGTTGTGGCACAGAGACCTTGCCAGCAAGTCCACTGCCCTGCCCCCCCCTTCCCTTACCCTCAGATTCCAGATCCTCTGCCCCTCCAATACAGGAGGAGACATCAACCTGAAGCAGGTATGGGGTAATGAGAGGAGCACAAGGGAGACTGAAGAGGCTTGCTTTGGTCAGCCTTGCAATATCACGGCCGAGCTGGAGCACAGCTACCTCAATAAATATATCTGAGTTCAGCAGACAGAAAGAGGAACAAGTCAAATGAGTGGGCAATGTTGTCACTAAAACACATGTAATCTAGAAATTAGACACAGATTTCTTGCCACCAAAGTAGGCTGGTTCTTGAAAAGCCTGCTAAACAGCACAAAGGGAGCAGGCATGACAGCTTTCAGATGGAGACCGAGCAGACCACTGCAGAGATTATTCAACGTGGACACCAAGGACCAGATCATTTCATGCAATGCCTGTGGGAACACTGCAATGCTCAGTGCACTCTTGAGGCTGGAAGTAGGCTGGAAAAGGGGGGATACCTGTGGAGACCAAATGCTTTCTTCTCAGTTGCCTTTTCACCACAATGTCTGTGTCCTGTTTCTCTGTCTACTTCTCCTGTAGATCCCTGCATATTCCTGGCATTTCATCTCAGCTGGATAAGGGGAAGGAGGCAGAAGTCCCTGTTTATTTTCCCTGTTTATATTTTTTTGTAAAATTTCCCCTTTACCTAAATCCTTTTTTTTTTTTTAATGTTTAGTGCTACCATGGCCATTTTAGGTGTATTCCTCACTTCCTTACCTAGCAAATGCTGAAGTTAATTACAGTCAGCATGCTCACTGCAATTGACCATTTACTCTGCTCTGTTCTCTCGTGGTGAGCTAAAGAGAAAGCCTGAGACCATATTTGAAATCCTCATTCAACTACTGCTTTCAGTCAAGCAGTTTAAAATTGCTTTTGGGGAGGGAGAGGAAAAGGAGGGGGCTTGGGGGAAGTGTGGTCTTGTATTTGGTGACTGCTACAGTGCTGGAACAGCATGGGGACAGAAGGGCCTGGTTTTTGCTGTCCATAGTAGGGAATTAAATTTAAGGCTAATGTGTTGCTGGTTGGAAATATGTATTAAACACCCAGATGCAAGAGAAATGGGTACAGAAAGCAGCAAAATAACTACAGGATATTGGCTCATCTATCCAGAGGGATGATTTCCCAAACCTGGCACATTGGGGATTCACTGCCTGCCCTGATTTTGTGTGTCACTGATTTGGCGAGGATCTAAACACAGAGCTTCACAGTTATTGAACCACTGTCCCAGACCCAGCCAAGGCTGAACACAAAGCAGGCCTGAACAAACCAGCAGGCAGACTACAAAGGAAAAGCAATTGTTCTGCTTAGCAGCAGCACTGTTTCTGCTATGCTTAGCATCAGAACAAGTTAATTTAGGAGACACAATCTTCTTAAAAAGGAAGCGTTGCATAGTCCAGCATCCTTAGGTTTCATTCAGTGTGCTGCCCTTTTCACCAAATATGAGCCAGGGATGCTACTCATTATGCATTTTTTTATTACCCAAATAATATAAAAGCTTCTGATAAAAATCATCTCTCTTAAACCTCTGGTTGGCATCTTGTTAAAAACTGACATCATGTTTGCATGTCATCATTGGCTCATGAGGAATTTTCTGCCATGATTTAATAAGCAAGAGGAAGGATTTTACTCTTAAGACAAAACAACAACCGCAATATCAAAACGCTAATACAATTTTTCCTCCTGTGCCCTGGGTCTAAACTTATTCAGTCTTAACTGAGACTTCAGAGAGGTAAAAATAGATTGTGAGTAAAAAAACCAACCACAAAAATAAAATAAAAAAATAATAATAAAAAAAAAAGAGCAGAGCCTCTGAATATTCAGACTGTCCACAGCACCATCCTGGTTCACAGAGCTGTAGAGACAGCCAGTGTTCAGAAACTTGGCCAACAGCAGTTCAACAGCCCAAGAGCCATGGGCAGAAGGAAGGAGGGGGCACCAGAAGCCCACAGCCTCATCGTGCTGAGACCTCAGCACCTGGCAGGTGCCAGAGGAATCCTCAGGGTGAACAAGCTCCCTTGATGTAGATCACGGAAGGAACTGTCCTGCCAGCAGCACAGAGCAGCCACCCACATCCTCCCCAAAGGGTGTGCAGGCAGTCCTGGCAGGAAGGATACAGCCTTGTCTTTTTTTGTTGCAGTGACCAATTTCACAGGCTTTCACATTTTCTGGGGGAAGCCAACATAAATTAGAATGAATTTCAGCCCCTTCTAAGACATTTAGGACATCCAATGTTGAGCTGCCAGAGATGTAGCCTGCACTTTGCACTCACTGCTGGCTTAGAGCTGCCAGCTCCTCAGCTGCACTAGCTGCTCCTATGCTGTCCATGGAAGGCTAGCCCATAGCTGCATGCCACTCTATTTGCCCTCAGACATTTTTGTGAAACAACAGGACCACAAGTTGCCACAAAAGGAGAGCAAGCAGTCCCTCAGACCCGCTCTCTTCCTCCCTTGCCAGGGAGCAGGCGACACTGCGGGAAAGAAGGAGGCAGAAGGGTGAAAGCCCCTTCCCTCCTCTGTGCAGAGGCAGAGGTCTAAATTACACTCCAGCTTCATTCACTGGAGCCAACCAGCTGTGCAAAAGCTGAATGAAGACCTCTGAATCTGGCCCCATGCCTGGGTCTTGTGTGGGCATCCAGGACCAGCACTGCCCCTCAGCCATGCCAGAGGGCCAGCTCTGGGGCCATCAGCTGGCACGGTGGAGCAGAGGCACCCAGCCTCTGGCTTGGGCATCACCCGCAGGGACAAAATGAGGGCTGGATATAGCACCCTTATTCAGACAGCACATTATTTTAGAACCAGAAATAGTATCTTTTTTTTTCTTTTCTTTTCTTTTTTCTTTTTTTTTTTCCCAGCAAAACTATTGGCAGAGAAAGATACAACTTAGCATGAAAATAGGTATCAGAATAAGGTCCTAGCTGAATAGTCAGTACTCTGCATAATTCTCTCTTTTCATCCCCTCAGCCTAGATCCTCTCAAAATATTCAGATCAAACTGTGTAAAGGAGCTCCAGCTTTTTTGCCATTAAAAGTAAAAGCTGATACACTTTGATTTTACCTTCATCATCGCTCTCTAACTTTGACATCAGGCTAATCATGAAGTCCCTGTCCCTTTCTCTTCCTCCCTCAGGAAACTGAGAGATATACTTGCTAGTAAAAATAAATAAATAAAAAAATAAAAATACTTTTTTAAAGAATGCATACAATTCCCATCTCTACGGATATTTTGTACTTGAAACATCTTACTCAACCTTCAGCATACGTAAAAGCATTTAAGGGAAGGACAGAGAGAAAACCAGAAGTCGGGATAAACTGTTGAATGATACCACTGCCATTTTGCAGCAAAAGTATTTTTCAAAGATCCCAGCATGCTTTACACTGTGTCTACATTTGAATGATGCATTGTTAGACAATGGAAAGGGCCAGTGGAGGGAAGTAGTCTAAAATTATAAATGAAAATTACAAATCAGAAACAAAAATGCATAACAGGAGACAAGCCCAACCATGCAATTTTCATTTTCACTCTCTGGGCAGTACAGTAAGAGGGCTAGCATGCACTCCCATCAAAAGCAGTGGGAAGAACCCTAAGAGCCATCTTTCTCAAATCACAGATGAATTCAAATGGGAAGAGGCATGCAACAACAAAAAAAATAGTTGTTAATGCATAAAACTACTGTATGTCTTCCAATAGCTGGACTCAAGAACCCTGGTTAAATACTGACTTTCTTTCAGAGTCAATCAGATAATAAGACCCCTTTAGAAGCACAGAATAGTTAAATTCATCACCATAATTTAATTGTAGAAGGTTATTAAAGAGCACTTCGACTCCCCTCCTGCTTCGGCGCTGCTTTTGTGTATTAAACTCAGACTAATCAAATTGCAGATTCCAAGAGTACTGTATTAGTCATCCCCATCCCTTTTAATTTGTTTAATGGCCTCCTTTTTTCTCCCCCCTCTTGTGTGTGTGTTCTGACTGGCTGTGCAGCGCTTAGGCTCACGACATGTAAATAAAGAATGGAAAGGGGAACAGTTCGTAGAAAAGAATAAAGCGTGCCTCCATTCTAAAGTTACATTTGATGTCAGCGTAATTCATGGGACGTGTACTGCAAGCAATGGTGCTTATTATTTCTGCTTAACTGTCTACAGACACAGGAGGAGAGGGGAGAGGGAGAGGGGGAAAAAAAAGGAAGAAAGAAAAGAAGTCTGAATTTACACTTACCGCTTCAAAAGCCCTTTTGTGCTTCGCCAACTTCTCCTGGCTGAAGATGCAGTATTTTGCCAAAAAGTCGACTCCAAGAGCAGACAAAAAAAGAGGATAAAACAGCCCATAGAAGAGCTCTTTTCCACACTTTTTCTTATGCATTTTTGTAAATTGCCGTAAGAAAACTAATTTTTAAAATTCACAGCAGCACTGGCCACAGAAACATTCTTTTTGTAGAAATTTCAGTTTATGGTTTGTTTTTTACAGGTTGGTTTGCCTTTATTCTTATTTTTTCTAATTTGGAACTGTCTTTTCACCTGTCCCAGGGCACAAAGTCAAAGTTAGATCTGAATAGGAAATGCTTAGCATGTATAACACATTGGAGCTCCATCCTGGTCAGGCAGTAGTCTGGGAGCGTGGCAAGGGCTTGTTGTTGTTTGTTTTAAATTTCTCAGAAAGGAACCTCTTCAGACTTGAGTTGTGCAGAGCAGCATCCTCCATACGTACTTCTAAGTCCAGAGATACCAGTAGAAACCAAATTTCTTTGGTTTTCCCAGTTATAAGAGAAAGGTATATCACCATAAACTTTTCCAGCATTAAGTAGCTGTATCACAGAAGTGGCACATATTTTCTTATTTCTTGATTGAGATTAAGTAAGACACATTAGACCATTAAAAATATCATATGTGATTCCCTCTCCAGAAGTGGTTTTTTTGCTTGGTTGCTGGCCTGTCACCTGAGAAGGCAAGGACTTTGAGTTATTGAGCTGTATGAAGTTGGCCTTGCTTCCTCCTGTCTATGAGAAACTTCTGGAAATGGGATAAGAAAATTGGAGAGAAACGTAAGGTCATACCACAAACAAACTGAGGTCATGAGTTCTGTGGACGGTACTGACTATGTCACCTCTCCATTCAAACTCCTCCTAACACTTATTCTTCCTTTCTAATTTCTTTCTCTAGACTGCTGTTTCTACCACTTTCTCATCACTTTCATGTGAAAGAAACTCAGTTTTCACTTCCAGGGAACTTCCAGCAAACTCAGGACATGATGGGGAGTAAGTGTTTGGGCTCTGCTCCTCTAATTCCCTGTTCATTCACAGTGAGAGCTGGAAAAAAGAGGTAATAATTTGCAAAAGTGTGCCTTAAAAAAAAAATACCGAAATTATTAGTGTTACCATTACTATTTGTAATATAATTTTACCGGCAAAAGAAAGCGAGTGATTCTAAGGGTTGTGGCAGCACAGTTTTCTGATTGGTATCTAAACAAGGTCCCAACATAAATCTCCTCCTTCTTTTTAAAAGAGTACCTTTGTCTTCAAGTTGTGCTTTGGGACACGTGCAAGAAAAGTTCTTATTCGGAGGAAAGGCTCATTGTTTATAGCTGTGTACTACACAGTACAAAAGGACAAATAAAGGTGCCTAAAGGCCTTTTTTTCTAATCCTATGCACTCCAGATGAACCAAATCTGTACAATAAAAACAACAGCAAAAATACTTTGGCTTTCCATTCCAAAACAGCAGCAGAAGTTTCTATTTCGAGCACAAACTGACAGATGCTCCAAGATTGCTATTGCAGAATGTGTTCCTGAATTCCAAATTAAATTACAATACTGAAAGGATGAAGAAAATTAATTTCTTACAGAATTGGTTCTGAACATATCTATTTTATTGTGGGTACCTAAAAAGATTTAATTTAAAGAGGACCGACTACACTAGTGGCGCAACTTCTTGAAAAGAATTGCACCATGCTTATAACTGAGCACTTCCTTAGGATCTCACACCTATTTTTCCCCACAGGAAATTTTCAGAAGTTGCCTTCTTTTGTTTGCACACTGACTTGGGCTTGGGAGCTGTGGATGTTCCAATCCTCTGTGAATTATCCCTGATGGGACCATCTGCGTTGGCGCCACCTGGTGATTCTGGACAATATCAAACCATAGAAGAAAATGTTTCATGTTTGCTTTTAATAAAATTATGACATTTCTTCTCACCAAAAATTCCTAACATTGCAGCTTCAGTTTCTACAGAGCTGCTAACCAAAAAACCCTGTAAGAATTCTCGAAGGAGGAAGAGGGAGGGTTATCTTTCTGCCAGAAAAGGAGGACCAGAAAGGCAAGTTTTAGGGTTTTTTTTAACCAATGTTTAAAATCAGATTTGCTCTTGGTGCATGAAAAAGGCCAGAGGATGTCACAAATACTTTTGTAATCTGTCCAAGCGTTTGTTTGTAGCTAGAGCATGGTTTTCAGGAAGAGTGCTCTGTGTTGATCTGAAGCTGTCAAATCTGGAAAATCCCATGTGGATCTATGGTACATTGCTTCTAAAATCAATGTTTGGCTTAAATATCCCTTTGTATTTAGTCTCAACAACAGCATTTTTCACAGGGGTAAAGTATCCTTTAATATTGAGTACATCCTTCTTGTAAAAATACTTGTATGCTCTGATAAAGTTCACACAAAAGAAATTATGTGGAGCTGTCAGTATTTCTGTCAGATATTTTTACCAATCCTTAAAGGATTTTTTGGTGATTTTTGTCGCCACCACAGAAGTTGATATCTTTTTAAAACATGAACACCAAAACTGCATGAGCAGCCTCAGCATGGATAGATCTCCTTTACTTATTGTTTCTGGTACAGCCAAAGGGGCAAACAAAGAGTTCCATTTGCCATTCCAACCTTGGGCAATAATTTTGACTCCAAGGAACAGGTTTTCTCCAGCGGTATTCCTCATGCGTATGCTTCTCTCTCTTTGTTTATTCCCCTAGTCTCCAGGAAGTTTCAAAATCGTCGATCAATTTTGACCAAGTGCAATGGAGGCGTAGAGGTTTGACAGGAATTAAGTACCTACAAGTTTCATGAAAATAGGCAGCAGAGTAGAGGGAGGGAGGGAGGCCCTATTAATTCCCTCATTGAGGGAAAGACCTCAGCATGAGCTCAACCTTTGTTACAGCCTGAAAATCTACACGAGAGAGAGACCCTGGAAAGCAGCCATCATTAGTAGCACCGCTCACGGAACCACCTGTTTAATTAATTATTCTGTGCCGTGAAGAACCATTTAAAAACAGCTCCATAGCTTTCAATATAAG
Source organism: Florisuga fusca (assembly GCA_038090715.1). Lineage (NCBI taxonomy): Eukaryota > Metazoa > Chordata > Aves > Apodiformes > Trochilidae > Florisuga > Florisuga fusca. The sequence continues at coordinate 2,628,297 of JAAWXA010000003.1, forward strand.
CTTGCTTGCAGTGCCCCCAGTAGGAGTCATAGAGACTGAGGTCAGGGGAAACTGGGCCCCACGTGCATTGTACCTCTCATAATACATACCCCTAAAAGGCTGCTAGAGGTCTTTGGGCTAGGGCAGACCCAAATGTGGATCTGCCATATTTGTCCCGCTGCTGCTCAGTACTTTTAAGTCAAGCACACTCTTCTGCTCTACCACCATCAGGCTTTCTCCATTTCTTGTCTTTACTGAAGAGCCTAAAACTGGTGACACAAGTGATTGCATCCGAAGTCACCCTCAGGCCCTCTCTCTGTAGCTATTCAGTTTGCCCAGAGCTGAGGAAAGCCTAACAAAAATTAGCTTTCTAAGTCCAAACAAATCTGTACCCAGCATGACTGTACTGAAACAGTCATTGTCATGAACTGGCCAGCTTTATGGGGACAGTAAGAGGGTGCATGGTTCATGCTGGATTAGTTTGTCACACTGTGCCAAGTCAAGTCTTGACTTCAAAGCATAGAAGTATTCTAGTTTTGTAGCAGCACAGCTGCAAGGCTATTACTTCTTTAGCTACAGGAGGAATACAGTACTTTTTCCTAATGGGAATAAAAAGATTGTTTTTGCTGAAATCATAAATCAAATCAAATATTTCAGGGAGGATTAGTAAACTAAAATGTAATTGCTTAAAAGAAAAAAAAAATAGTAGCCAGGACTAAAACACTTTTCTAGTCTAGTGTTTATAAGATCCTTCCTCAAAAAGGCACTCAGGAATAAAATAAGATATGTCACTGGAGTGGAGAACAGGAAAATAAGTCTTTACTCCTTTGTTCATGAGCTGTGCACCACTTTTCCTCCATACACAGTCTCATGGCTGTACAGCTGCTTTCTGCACTCCCCCTGTGCGCTTCACAGAGTGCACATGAAACATCCTATGAAAACAGGCATGAGTTTGCAGAAGGAAAGGGCCCAGCAGGTAAGTATGAACAAAGGTAATCAGCGGAAAAGGATGTAAGATGCCATCGAAATAAAAGAGGATTCAGAGCACACCCAGGGGGAGCGCCCAGTCAGGGGAACACTAGCAAAGGGACCTTGCAGGCATGCAGAACTCATGTGCCACATCAACTTTGGCAACACACCCCTCTCCCAAAGAGGGGCTTGTGGCTTACTTTGATTTTGTAATGTTAAAATCTCATACTCATAGTGGGCTTCTTACATTTAAAAAATATTAACATTGAAAAGTCAAGTAATCAAAGGCTAAGAAATTATGGAAAATACTATGGTGCTTCATTCTGACAGGCCATGTCATGGTGCAAGAAGGACAGCAGAAGTCAGACTACTTGAAACTTCAGCTTTGGCATTTCAGAATGTTTCAAAATGAGAAAACCCAAGGCAGCATGAATGTGAAGTCAGCAGGAACCTCTATTCCTACGCAGCTCCACAATCTCCACTTAGTATTTTATTACATTTGTTGTGTGTTCTTTAAACTACAAAGTAGATCTTGTAACATTTTATGAACATCAAAGGATTAACCTTCTTAACCTTCTCTGAGTAACACATTATTCCCCTTTTACAGATAGGGAAATCAAGAGATAAAGTAATATTTCCAAAGCCAGCAAACAAGGTAGTAGCAGACACAGAAAGTCATTGCTCTTCAGCACTGTGCTTTAACTGGAGACAAGGGTCTCCCATGGGATATCTGCGTCAGAGCTTTGAAGGACATCAAACTACACCAGGCTGTCAATAGAGATAATGGAATAATTGGCAACTGTGTCTACAATGCTTTTCCTTTCAGGAAAACTAGATTAGGATCTTCAGCCAATTAAGTAATGCTGTTGACTGGGCAATCATAGATGTTTATGAGACAGATAGAAAGGAAACTACAAGGAAAAGAATAATCAGGGGCTCAATTAAATACTAAAATCAGTACCGTACTTACAAGTAGCTGAAAAAGCTTTGCTGGAATAGAAATTACCTTGTGTTGGGTCTTGACCATTCAAACATCAGGGCTGGGAACATAAACCTTAGGGTTCCCAGCAATAATTCTCAAATATAACAATTCATTTAGTTGCATTTGCCCATGCAGTTAATATACTTGCTCTTCAGATCCAAGCATTTCGTATGGAACGAGAGGACAGAATAAAAGTGTGCTAAGATGTAAATTGTCAAAAGTATATGCACAAACTCCTCTTCTCAAAAATCAGACCACTTTAAAGAAAGTCCATCAATATTTTGCAAATGCAAGAGAATTATTTTCTTATTTGTGTTTGACTGGCTTCAAAACCTTGAGATAGTATTTTTAACCAAAAGAAATTATTTTTATGTATCCTGTTATAAGAAAAACATTCATTGAACAAAAAAAATGCTTCCCAAGTGGGGCTTTGCAACACTTTTACAGGTTTTTTTATATTTGCCATGAACTGTGTGCAGAGCTAGGTTTAACACGTCACCCACCACTGCTACATAAAAGCATTGAAAAGGTTCAAGAGTCCATAAACTCTGTACTCCCATGCTACACAAGTAAAAGCAAACTGAAGCACACAGCAACAGTTTCATATGAAAAAGGAGGCCTTTTTTCTAGGGTAAGGGGGTCCAAAGGGCACCTCCTTTTACAGGCCTCCCCAACAGACACTCCTGTAACTCCCAGGTGTGGTATACACAAACCATTGTAAATAACTCATTTTATTCCCCTTTAAAAAAAAATAAAATACACCATATATATGTAAAATTCAGACTTTGGTCTGAAACAACTTTCTCTTGGCTTCTTCTCCATTGTTCTCTCTCAAACATATACACATAAATGCAGAAATTCTTATATTTTGGATATCTCTCAATAGGTTATGCAAATGTTACCTACTCTTTGGAAATAAAGGCACAAATGCCATTGTAACAACAAGGGACAGCAAGTCTGCACTTCCTAAAGCTCCAACTAATAGGAAAGGTCAAGAAAAAAAATTTACCCATATATCACCAAACTCAGATTCCTTGGGCATAAATATATAAAAATGACCAATTAGATAAAGAGTACCCAGGTAAGAGAAGATTCTCAGTGAAATGGGAAGAAAGCAATGAAGGTCCATGTGTACCCCTCACAAATACCCAATACAGTACCTGTAGCCCTTAATAAAACTACTCATTACCATATTGTGTAACTCAAATATTAACATCTGTTATGAAAGAGATTTTTTTTCTCTCAAGATCCCATTCTTTTTGGAAAAGTTTAATTTTCTGAAACCAGATCTTCTTTGCTAGCCCAGCTGCCCAGTCAAGTCGTGTTTCCTGCTATACTTTGTGCAAACCAACAAGCAAAGTTTGTCTTCATTTTTACCAAAGAATCACAGAATCATAGAATGGTTTGGTTTGGAAGGCAACTTAAAGATCACCTACTTCCAACCCCACTGGATGTGCAGGGACACCTCCCAACCTCCCAGGTTGCTCAAAGTCCCATCCAACCTAGCCTTGAACACTCCCAGTGATGAGGCATCCACAACCACGCTGGGCAACCCGTTCCAGTGTCTCACTATCCTCATAGTAAAGAATTTCTTTCTAATGTGTAACCTAAATCTATCCTCTCCCAGTTTAAAACCATTGCTTCTTGTCCTATCACTACATGCTCTTACAAAAAGTCTAACCCCAGCTTTCCTGCAGGCCCCCTTCAGGAGAGGACCTTCAGGGGGGCCCCTTTCCTTCAGTAGGAAGGTGCTCTAAAGTCTCCCTGACACTTTCTCCATGCTGAACAACCCCATCTTTCTAAGCTTGTCTTCATAGGGGAGGTGCTACATCCTTCTGATCATCTTTGTGTCCCTCTGTTGGACTTGCTGCAACCTCTCCATGTCCTTCTTATGCTGGGGGCTCTAGAACTGGACACAGTGTTCTAGGTGGAGTCTCATGAGAGCTGAGAGAAGGGGACAATCACCTCCCTCAGCCTGCTGGCTACACTTCTTTTGATGCAGCTCAGGATACAATTTGTTTTCTGAACTGCAAGTGCACATTGCTGGCTCATGTTGAGCTTCTCATCAATCAACACGCCCAAGTCCTTCTTCTCAGGGCTCTTCTCCATTCATTTCCACCCGACCTGTATTTGTTCTTGGGATTGCCCCAACCCAGGTGCAGGACCATGCACTTGTCTTTATTGACCTTCATCAGGCTGGCATAGAACCAACATGGTCCTATAGGACCATAGGTCCATAGGTCCCATAGGTCTGTCATGGTCCCTCTGCATGGCCTCTGTTCCTTCCAGTGTGTCAAACTTGCTGAGGATACACTCAGTTCCGCTGTCAATGTCTCTGATAAAGATGTTAATTTCCATTACCGGTACTGACCCTTGAGGAACTTCACTCATCACTGGTCTCTGTTTGGACATCAAGCCATAGACCACTACTCTTTCAGTGGTACCATCCAGCCAATTCATTATCTGCTGAGTGGGTCATCCATGGAATCCATATTTTTCCAGTTTAGAGACCAGGATGTTATGTGAGACAGTGTCAAATGCTTTGCTTAAGTCCAGGTAGATGACATCAGTTTCTCAGAAGTAGACTTGCATGTTTTAACACCCTCCTAAAGATTCTCCACTTACTTTTAAACATTATCTGACTATAAATCAGGCAGATTTTCTGATTCATCCTGCTTCTCTCTCATGTTTTTCTCACTGAGCATGAGCATAAGAATAAGGAATTAGACAAAGTCATCATGCTTTACCTTATTAGGTCTTAACCTTCCAGAGTGTATTAAAGTTTGGCAGCATTATAGCTTGATACCTGGCTTTGCAACTAACTTTTGTTCCAAGACATTCTGCCCATAGAGCTGTGGGTGACTGAACACTTTTCAATTTCCTACCGTCAAAAAAGCACCAGCAGAAAAGGCCTCAGTGATCCTGCTTTATGACAACAAACAGGCAAACCAACTCTCAGCAGATACTCTCATCCTTGGCACCAATGTGAGGGTTTACTAGCAAGTGTCAGAGAGACTGGGGCTTAATTCTTCACTTGCATAAACTTCTGGAGTCAGCTGGCAAAAACTTGATCAAATCAAGTCAACTCCGAGGCAGCGCTTGTCTTGTCAGGACAAAATGGGAAGCCTTTTGTTTCTGTGGGACTTGGGCCTTATCAGCTCATTCTGTCACTCATACCTCCTCAGCCTACTTGTAAATCCTCCTGGATTTATTGCAGATGTATGAAGCTTGCTGGAAATAATAGTACAAGCAAAGAGGCCAGTCAGCTATTGACTCCAAGCTGTGGGTAATACCAATGGGAAATTATTCACACAAAAGGTGCGCTGGGCTGACAAATGAAGAGTGGGCTTTGGCCCATTGAAGATGCTGGGAGCTTGGACAAAGCTAACACATGCATATCAAACAGCTTGCTTTATCTGATTACATACTGAGTGCTTGCCTCCCCTTCTCCAGTACCAGCACCCTTCCCCCCACACCCTCACACTTTCCTTTGAAGGACACAGGTAATTTTTTTTCAATGCAATGTAGCATGAAAAAGCAATCTTCAGCAGGAACCTATCTAAAAAAACATTATCTTCCCCTCTCCTTCCCCAAAAGACGTTTTTGATCTTTAAATGCAGCAAAAACAAAGTGTCCCTCAACAAAAGGGGAGAAATTTGAGCAGAGAATTGTGCCATGTTTTCTCAAATCTCCCACCCGCACCACTGAGGTGATTCTTCTGTCTCCTTTTTAATATTTGAGAGCTTCCTCCACCTCATTATTACATACTCATGCCTTTCTCCATTACTTTTTTTTTCCCCTGAAGTTCAAAAATACATTTCTAATAGACATCCTGCAGGGGCTGTATGGAAAAACTAGTTTTAGTCCTTGGATCAGTTAGTGAGCAGTACCATCCACCAACTCTACCACTACCACTGCATTATTCTACTGACAGTGAGAAGAAGGGATGTAAATGTCAATAGCTGCAATAAAGAAAAAGCAGAAGTGCTCAATATTAAGGTAATTCAAAGCTTATAAGGGTACTAAAAACAAACCACAGGAGTTAGACATCATCCAACCTAGAAAACTGTTTCCAAGAGTTTTAACAGAAATAAAAACGGTTCTTTGGCTCCTCAGTAGTCAAACACCAAGGAAGAGCCAGAGCCAGGAAGAAAGCTAATATTGTGCCACCTTTTAAAAAAGGGTAAGTGGCACGACCCAGGTAATTATAGACCTGTCAGCTTGACATCAAGCCCAGGCAAAACAGTGCAGCAGCTGATAAGGGATTTGATTAATAAAGAATAGGAGGAGGGAAATATAATTAATGCCAGTCAACACAGGTTTATGAAAGTAGATCTTGTCAAAGTAACTTGATTTCTTTTTTGGATAAGATTACTGGTTTCATTGAAATAAGTAATAGTCTTAGGTCTTCTGCTGTGTATTTCACTTGGTAACACATCAAATTTTGATTAAGACACCACAACGACACAAAACTGTCATGCTACCTATTCTGTGGTTTAAAAACTGTCTGATGGGTCTGAAAATGTAATTAAAGCTTAAGGACATTTATTGAGCAGTATCTTGGCCCACTTTTATTTAACATCATTGTCAACAATGTGCAAGAAAAACTTGTAATTGAAGAAGACCAAAGAGGGCCAGTTGGCTGGCAGGATGATAATTTTTTAGGTGTCTTCATTGCTGACCCAGAGTACTCTGTCTGGAAACGGTCCATGTCAATGTCAGCTGAGCAATGCTCTTAACTACATTATTGCTGAAAAGTCTCTCTTTGTGACACTGAGTGATGATTGTTTCAGACATACTCTGAGAAGCAGAGAAGCACCCAGGCATCCTACTGACATGAAGCTAGAAAGCTGATCTAAGGGTCTTCATTAAGGAAACTGTTTCACTAGGACAAGGATTAGGACTAGGCATTCATTGGCTTGCAAGTTTTCTAGAAAAACAAAGTGGAGCAAGTATCAATATCTGAGATCACAACCTGGATTCTGCCAGTCAGATTGAACTGCTTTCAGTTTTTCAAAGGGAAAAATGCTCATGACACCACAGGAATCAAGTTGCACTCAAACTGCTGTTGTAACTTCTGTGTGGTGTCCCAGATATTTTTTGACAAGCCAGATTAATAAACAGTCTCTAAATTTCTGACTTTGACTTCATGTAGAAAAAAAATTAAAATTAATTTTTTAGTTTATTTTGGGATTCTGTTTGGTACAACTCTATTTTAGATTTAACACGAACATTTCTTACTATCTATGTTTTTGGCATGTAACAAAAAACTCAGCCCGTGGTATACTGTTACAGGGCCTGTTGTTCTTTCAGAGGTATTTTAATGTATGTTGTTGTTTCTGTTTCAGCAAGAGTTGCTCATTTTGTCAGAAGCAGATGGTGTTTGCTGAATTTTGTTTGTTCCAAAAATAAGCAACATCCAACTGTTCAGTACAGAGGTGTGAAAAAGGAAAGGCCTGGTACATAAACACAGCTTCTCTCTTTTACTTCCCTTTGCTATTCTTCTGGTGAAAGGAATTGCTGCTGTCTCATTACCAGGCTGCAAAGCTGTGAGATTTGTGCTGTGGCTCTGCCACAGAGGGCACAGAGCTCCATGGGCATCCCTGCTAGAGCAGAGCAGGAGCTAACAGCTCCTAGGAGACCAGAACAGAGGGGTTGGTAAGAGCTCCTTAGCAGCTTACAGAATCACAGAATTGGCTGGGTTGGAAGGAACCTCTGAGATCATCAAGTCCAACCCTTGATCCACTACCGCTGTGGTTACCAGACCATGGCACTGAGTGCCACATCCAGTCTCTTTTTAAATATCTCCAGGGATGGAGAATCCACCGCTTCCCTGGGTAGCCCATTCTAAAGTCTGATCACCCTCTCCATAAAGAAAGTCTTTCTAATATCCAACCTAAACCTCCCCTGGCACAACTTGAGACCATGCCCTCTTGTCTTGAAGGGGAAAGCAAAATTACCAAATGAGGAAAGCACTTACTAGTTCATATGAGTTGATAGCCTAAATTAGGACACATCAAGATAGACACATCATATTCAGTGAAGAGAAGTAGGCTTTTCCCAGAGGGTAGCAGAAATTACACATCTCTGTTGACTAAAGAGACAGCCTATAAAGACTCACTTCCAACTTACAGTTTCATAGGCAAATGAGGTCTCCATTCAGCTGACCTCCCTCCATCCACCACGGGGCAGGAAGAGCAGTGCAGAGGCTATGTGAGGTCTCAAGGGATGGATGTTCCTGGGCAGATTGCTCTGAAGATCACAGGGAACCCCTGGTTTCCAGGACTGGGCCCTACCAGGAAGAAGAAAACATTTCAGGGGTGAGAGGACAGATACAGTCTGACTCACACCAAGGAGCTGAGAACAGCACATTGAAACCAAAAGGAGCCAGCTCTGAATTCATATGGTCATCTTTGTGGAAAAAACAAAAACAAAAACCAGAGAGAGGGAGCAAAAAAGCAACATCACTGTAAAATGTATCTATAACAACCTAAGCAGCAACAAAGCCCATTGGTCTCCCTTTTCTCATAGCAGTGCTTGTCATGATCCCAGACACCAGCTCAACACCTGAGGCTCACTTCCCAAGGTTAGACACAAAGGCTCAGGACATGCACCATGTTTTCTATGCATACCAGCATCAAGCTCTGCCTTGGAATTTGCACCTTTCCTGTGGTGGTTCATCCAGAGTTCTGGTTGGGGCTTCCTCTGGGTGTTGCTCCACCTCTTTTGATCTCTTCGTGAGTCAAGGCATTGTTGCTCTGATTTGATTAAGCCGTTAGAAAGTGTTAATTTGGCCAAACTATCTATTTTCAGTGGTGCTCTGTGATAGGACAAGGCTCAATGAACACAAATTGGAACACAAGAAGTTCCACCTCAACATGAAGAAAAACATTTTTCCTGTAAGGGTGACAGAGCACTGGAACAGGCTGCTCAGAGAGGTTGTGGAGTTTCTTTGGGGAACTTTCATGACCTTCTGAATGCATTTCTGTGTGACCTGCCCTTGGCAATCCTGCTTTGGGCAGTTGGACTCAATGATACCCAGAGGCTCCTTCCAACACCTACCATTCTATGATTCTATGAACTAGCAGCACAGATTTAAATCCTCTGCTAGGTGAGGCCCCTTAAAGACTCCTGAGAGAAGGCACCTGCCTTGCACACAAGACTCAGTGAGGGCTGTGAAACACCAACCACTGAGCAAGGCCAAACAGGAGAATCTGTAGCATCTGGGAATATCTTTTGCTGAATAAAGTAATAAAAAAAAAAAGATAAGCACTGCAGGGTGCCCTATTACATTTTTAAAATACTCCCAGTTTGCATAGTGTTTATCCAGAAAAGCTAATTATACTTGTCGCTTAATGTAAATTGCTGGATAAATAAACACAGAAACAGGAGCTCAGTGACTGCTCTGCTTTCTTTAAAATGCTGTCTGAAGGTTCATTATGCTAAACACAAAAGAGAAGGGAACTTCTTACAGTGAGCTTATTAAAGGCACATTTTCTACAGAAATGATTGCAGCATGATTGTACAATAGCATATAATTTGCTTTGTTGGCATTTTCAGCATGAATCTTGCCCACAGCAAGAGTGGATCAGAAAAGTGGCTGTGGAGCCACTGCTTGTGCTGTTAGGAGCTGTCAGCAGTAATTTGGAGAAGGATGATGGCCCAGCCCAGAAGACAAGCACTGGTAAGATGCACACATTTGACAACAGGACGAGAACCCCACAGCTCATTTCCACACGCAAGTATCCCTGCAGAAGTGGAAAAGCTCACCTTGACACTGACACCCCAAAAGACCTACATGACACCACTATGATCATTAACAGCAGAATGTGCTGCAGCAGGTCCCAGCAATGCAAATGAGATCCAAACCAGGCATGAACAAGAAGTTGTATTTATGTCAGGGCAGCCAGGAAAGGTACAACATGGAGTTATGTGACACTAATGTCCTCTTGCTGGCTCAGTGCCACCTGGAAGAGGATGAAAAACACCTGACACAGGAAACAAAGTGGCCCAAATTAGTATCACCTTACGTGACATAAAGCTGGCAGGTAGAAATTTAACCCATTAAAACAGATCATGACTTTGAACCACAGCCATCATACTTCTTACAGAGCTGGAGGAGGCCTAAAGTCAGTGCTACTTCAGCATCCATGCATCACCTTGGAAGGGAGTTTCCAGAGACACAACAGGGAACACATCTCAGTGGGGTTAGGGTTGTGGGTTTTATCTTGTACAGATACAGCCAAATGAAAGGAGCAGCAACTGGAAGAAATAAGCATGAGGATGATATACCTCAAATTGGCCACTGAAATACTTCTTGAGTCTAAACAAGCAATTACAGTTGGATGTGAGTTTGGTCCCACTTAAGTTAAGTTTAATATCTGCAAGTCCTAGATGTAATTTTCCCTGCATGGCACCAAAACAGCACCAGAGCCACCCAGGCCTTGGCATACACAGTGAGGAAATGTGGTTTCCAAGGCCAGGAGGGCAGGGAGTGCTCTGGCCAAGCTGTTTTTTTCACCCCTGGCCATGACCAGGCTGCAGGTCATTGGACAGATTGAAATGCTCACAAAAGAAATTTGTCTTTCACCTTTCTAGGCTCTTGAGAGACTTTTACTTGCCACCATTTCAGTATGATGGATGTTTAAACTTTGTTAAACTGTTCCTAGGAGTTGTGTATTAGTTTGCACTGCCTTTGAAACTCAGTTGTTACCCTGAAAGGGCAGGAAGTGGGGATTAAATCCGTTAGATGTTGTTTGAGCAACTCTCTTTTCAGTCTGTGTTTTGACTCTGCAGCCTGCCAGCACATTTCAGCCTCTTTCCAGGAACTGGCACTGTGGGATGGAGTGTGGCTGGCTGAAGACCTGGCATCTGTACTGACTTTCATAGGTACCACACTGGGAGTCCAAGAAATAAACTTGATGGTAGAAGAGGAAGAAATGTCCCTGGCACAGCCCTCTGCAAGTGGAGCATGGAAGACCTGTCTTTCAAAGAAGCCCTCTGCTGCCTCTGGGTTACAGGAGCAAAGTACATTATTCAACTGGAAAACGTGACAACCTAATCATCCTGAAGGGTACTATTATTGTCTGCTTAATATGCTTTACAGTCCCAATGAACAGGGAAGGCTGGCTGACAAGTGTAGTATGATGTATCTAATGGCTCAATACCACTGTGATGGATCCATAAAAGGAATCTAATTTCACAGTTTGAGGGAAATACAGATCATACAGTCAGCACTTTAAGGCCACTGGTTTCAGCAATTTGAACAAATAATTCCAGTTTTGGGTATTCTGGTGGGTCAGCATTTTGCTTTATTTGTTGGTGTCTAATTAAAATCTGGGATCAAATACTAGAACCTGGGAAGGTTTAAACATTACAGGATGCAAGTCTTATTTGCCAAACACACAATAACACCAGCACGGATGTTTTTAGTTCTAATCAAATGAAACAGACCATTTGAAAACTCTTTGGGTCAGAATTATATAGCATGAAAGCTTGAACTGCACATGCAAAAAATCGTAACTTTCAGGCACATAACTGGTGTAGATTCAGAATTTCTTCTGGGCAATTGCACATGACAATTCAGTTATTCCATAGGTACAAAATGGTTCAATTGTGTAAAAGGAAGGCTTGCTTAGGTTTTGAGTGTATTATGTACTTTTGAAAATAAACCCCCTGTCTCTCTTCTGGTATCAAGAAAGATATCACTTTACAGAGCACATAATCTTCAGGAGTGTGTTCCTGGTGATTAAGGGTTATTTGATAATCACAGTCGTATCTGAAGTATGGCAAGATAATAGAAAACAGTGAGGGAAGGGGTTTGTCTCTGATGGTGCAGCTACCTTCATCCAGTTTGATCTCTGGAATCAAACACAAGCTTCAATATAGAATCTCACTACCTTGGAAGCCAGAGATAGTAATTTTTCAGTACCTTGGCAAAGGGGAGCTGAATTTTTTTGAATTTTGAATTAATGTCAAAGACTTGTGCTTCCCCCTCCTCATCTTCCTACCTCTGAACCTCATTTTGAGGGTATCTGTAATCCAGGTTGAGATGTCTACCGAAACCCACATGAAGGTTCTCAGGCAGGCCTTCCACAGAGTTCAGAAATCCACCAGTTAGTGCACAAGCTATCTTTCTTTTCATGTGAATCTTCAACTGATTCTTATAACTCTAGATGACAAAAGGCAAATCATACCTAAAGGTATGAAAAGTGAGAATTGTTCCAAATTGGAAGACAAAATATTAGAGATTAAGCAATGCATCTTTTTTTGGCCCTTCCTAGTGAACAGTTAAGAAAAACTTGGTGTAATACTTCAAAGCATCGATTGCTCTTGCTTCTGTTGTCAAGTAAAGAGGTCTTACTTCACAATTCCAGTGTTGGGAGCGCTCTCACTTCAGCTGTGTCCTCAGAAACTTTCCACAACTACTTTGGTCTGTATCACTGGACTGATGAATGTGCACCCCCTGTTCACAGAAGTCTGCAAGATTCATATTATGGGCTAAGCTGGCTGCTAGGAAAAAAATTCAGCCAAATCTGTCTAGAGTTCAGCCTTTCTTCATTAAAGGCTGTGCTTGAGCAGTTAGTTTTATTTCACATTTTAATCTATCCATGAGGAAGCCTTTAACTTGCTGGCCATTGTTGGTTGGGGATGAAGGACCTCTGAAACCCCCTGGGCACCTACATGCAAGGAGTCTGCCCAGTGTAGCTGGCCCTTTCACAAAACTGAAGACTTTCTTTACTAGGAATTGAAAAGCTGAGCCAGACAATGAAGGCCGATGGTTGGCTTGCTAGGAGCTCAAAGCAAATATGTCAATACAAGGACAAAGATGATATTTTTCCTGCTAACTGCAGCCAATTGGGATGGTATTAACTGTGTGGGAAGCATGGGCTTTGCTGAATGATTTTAATAAGTGAAACACAGAATGCCACTGGAAATCTAATCCTGCTATATTTATGCAATTATTTATTTCAGTGTGTTATTCCTGTGAATAAATTGAGAAGGATTTGGCTTTGGTTATGGATAAGTGAAGAGGACACCAAAGCGTAAAATGGCAGCTTAGAATGACAGAGGAGCTCCTAACCCTGGGGAGCCCATTTACACCAGCCAGCATGGCTCAGACAAAGCACTAAGGGGGGACACGGTCCCTTTCTGAAAAGAAAGAAAGAAAGAAAATTGCCCCTAAAAGAAAAATCCATAATCAGGAGGACCATCAATAGAGGAGATGCCCTGTTGGTGAGGTACCTTCTTTCGACTGAGAAAATTCCCTACATTTGTTGATTCTAATCCAGCTGGCCTGGCTTGGATTTGTAACCACCAGATGCATTGCAAACAACTAGGGATATTCTAAAGAAAATCAAATAAAGGCTTTTTTAAACCAATAAGTAGCATTCCTGCAGATGGATGCAGAAGACAATCAGTCACAAAATGGATGAAATTGCTGTGGCCCCCTCCAAAATATTTAAGATGCCTGCATCAAGCTGCCTCTGGTTTGTATACATATCAGATTATAGAAGATCTGCCTCTTTATAATTTTTTTAAAAGGATGGCAGCCTTAGTTCAATAGAGTTAGTGAGACAATCCTTTAAGCTGTGTCAAAATGCCAGTTATCCTAAGATGCCACCCAGTTTTGAATAATTTAGAAAGAGACAAAACCACAGAAAGGAGGAATCATCCTTTGACTACTTTTGCTTTTGACACGGCTGCCTCCCTCTCCTTTTTACCAAAGCATCTTCGTCTCTCTATCAGCCATGACAAGTGCCAATCAAACCTTCTGTTTCTAAGGTTCTGGGGGAAAATGAAACATGAAACATTTTCTAACAATCACTGACCAAAGGTCCACTATCAGTGTGTGGTCTGGGGGAAGCCAGACTTTTCCTTTTTCACTTCTAATCTCTGACCCACTGTTTACCTCTTCTTTTTTATATACTTTAATCTCTTTATTGCTCCAAAGGATGCTAAACAAATTGTAGGTCAGCGTGGATTAGGCTGCTTTGTTACCAATGATTAGTACATTTACGTTTGCTTTAACATCTTCAGCAACAGCAGAATGTCAAAAAGATCCAGCAAGAGTTTGTTGAATCACAACAAAAACTATGCCCACAGTCTTACAATTGCATTGTCAGCCTCAGCATAAGAAACTGGAATACAATAGGAGACAGTGACCATGGACCTGCATGGTTAACATGTGTTTTCAGAGGTACTACTCCAGCAATTCAGTATTATAATCAGGTTCACAGGCAATAATTAAACCAGATATCTGCCCAAGAGTCTCAGTTCTGCCTCCGTTTGCACAGCAGTTGTGCAGGATTCAGAAACAATCTATTTAGCTTGATAGTTTTGGAAATACTTTTAGCAGAGAAATGATAAAGTTTCCCAGTAAGCATGCAAACGTATGGATCAGAATTAAATAGGGGAATAATCAGATGCTGGACTAACTTCAAAGGGTTGTATAAGAATCAGGTAGACTTCTTCAGTTTCAAGTAAGCTTTCTTAAATCAATGTTTCATCTTCTCAGCCTATGCACAGTGGATGTTATAGTGATGTGGTTTACGTGTAATAGACCATAAGAAAAAAAAATGGGCAGGAGAGGAATTTTGTTTAAAGTCCCTTGATACTGAAATTATAAGTTTACATCACCTTATCCATTAGCAGGGTCAGGACCAAGAAGTTTGCCCACAGAAGCTAAGGTCATCTTTTTACCATGTCACCTCATCTTATCTTTCCACATCAAGTTCAAGTTTTGTGTCATGAGTTTCAAAGTGACTTTATCAGTCCCAACTGTTTTTTTCCTTTACCTGCCATTGCTTCTTGTCCTCCAAGCACCACCAGCAATACCTGACCTGGACCCTGTTTGTCCATGTCTCTGACAATCATTGCCACTGGCTTCCCCTGTTCACTTGATGTAAGAAGTGACAGCCTGAATTACAAATCACTATCCTTCTCTGCACCAAACCACCCCTGCCTGCTATCAACATGTATAAACCCTTCTGATTCAAAATGTTATCCAAATTTCTAAGATAAAACCTGCTGGAACAAGCAGCTGTTGGCAGTATCTTATATACCTGACAGCTTAGTAAAGTTTCCAGTTACTTTTCATTTTAAATCTTTGTTTTGTGGTTATCACGAGCAGTAACAATGCAGTGATAAGAAGTCTCATATTTCAGTAGCTAAACATATGTTTCTTTTCACTGACAGGAAAATAAAACTGTGACACAGTTAACTTTTAGAAATATTGGAGTGATCTGGAAATTGTGACGGTGCACACAGATACACAAATCCATATGCAGTATCTTATACAATTCATCCAAATTTGCCAATTTTAGTGTTTAAACTATCTATCTATATATCACTTTACTTATGGAGAAAGAATGTACACATCTAATATTGGAGGAAAAAAACCCCTCAATTGCTGAGTTGTAAAGTAGCCAAGATCTTTCAGGTCTGCAAATCAAGCAAGTAAACCTTCAAAAGCAAGTGCTATTTGAGAGCAGCCTCCACTCTGCAACCCCTGAGATGTGTAATAAAGGCAAACTGAGAGATCAGAGGAAAAAAACCACCATGAGATCAGATAAGAAAAAGGCCTAGAAACTGGAGGATAAACCAGCAGTTTATCAAGGCAATCAGTAGTATTTATTATTGAATATACAGGCTGGTGTGCTTCAATGAGAATGTAAATGCAATATATGAAAGTTAAGATCACTTTAAGGAAACAATCCTCAGCTTACCTGTACCATCCCCAATCTCATACAATTGCCCAGTTAAAATAGTGTCTCAGTTCTTCAGCATGGATTCAGTTTCATGGAAAGTTGTCAGAATGTGTTATAATAAATGAAACTGAAAAAGGGCCAAGAGATTTTTATCATAATCTAAACATTAACAAGTTTATCTGCACAAGTCACCTACCTCTTATTTTACTACAATGGCCTTTGTTTTCCATGTAATTCCAATGAAAGATACCTGAAGAAATATTTGACATAACAGTGTTAGAAGTTTTGAAGATTAATGCAATAACTGAAATTTTCAAAGCCATCTCTAACATTTGAAAGGCCTTTTAAGAGGCCTATTTTTTCTTTTGTTTTCTTTTTTATATAACTGAGAAAGCAAAACTGAACTGCACCTAAAAAAAGAACTTTCATCTGGGTGCTTTCTCTGCCAGTTTTTTGCATGTTAGCAAGATTTTCTCTAACAAAGGTGATGGACATGGTGCAAGTTTAGCCCAGACTTCCTCATGCCCTGAGAAGTCTCCCAGGCAAGGACCAAGTTCCTGTTGACTGCATGGCTTCATGAGACCTTCTCTCCCTATTCACTGCAAAGGCAAACAGGGATGTGAAAGCCACTCCAAGATAACCTGCCTGTATTTGCTTTAAGAAGCAGTTCTACTCATACGACAGAAAGCTGATTTTAGAAGTTATTCCTGCCAGTTACAAGGTATCTATGTCAGCAACAGTGGTTTAGCTGCAAAACATTTACAGATCAGCATTTCCTTGGTCACTGTCTACTGTAATTAACTTTTTGAAAATCTTTTTTTACCAACTACCACTCATAAATAATTGTGGTTAGATCAGTCTAATTACTGAACATGAACAGATCTGTCATAAATAAAATACCACTGATGTCTTCACACTAATTGTTCTGTAACTTGAGCCTTGCATGTCCAGGGGTAGCTGTGCTAAAACATTGTAAATCAATTTACCAGTTCCATTCACACATTGACAAACCCTGTGACAAACAGGATCATATTTCCTACCTACACAGGCCCTGATAAGCAGTCAGTTAGAAAAGAGTAATTTGAACAGTCTCACATTAAAAATTACATGATACTACACAGAGGGAGTTGTCATGCATTTATTTCTGCCCCCATCCCTACAATAACAAATTATATTGTTACACAGCTAAATATTCCCTTTGTGGCCAAATTCATTGTAAAACTTCAGCAAAACAATAAAAACTCTGGCAATTAACAAGAATTATAGCTATGTTATCCCTTAAGA
Source organism: Florisuga fusca (assembly GCA_038090715.1). NCBI lineage: Eukaryota > Metazoa > Chordata > Aves > Apodiformes > Trochilidae > Florisuga > Florisuga fusca. The sequence goes on from JAAWXA010000003.1 coordinate 2,645,220, forward strand.
GGGCAGTGTAACTGCTAGCAGGCCTCAGTGCATTGCCCAGGTGTGCAGAGGCAATCTCCATCCAGGAGCCAAAACATGCTGTCATCAGAGAAGCTCTGGGTGTACATAAAGCAGGACAGGGCTGGGGTAGTGACAGGGATAAAGAGTGCCTCTTCTTTCTCATGTAATCCAGATTCTGATGAGTATTTTTTAACTCTTTAGAATTAGTGTCCTTTATCCATTACTCATTCTTCCGCTTCTCTCCAAAGAAAAAACAACCATCCAGTACACATCACAGTTCTTACACAGCACTCTGCCTTTTGTAAGTCAGTTTCAAATCTCAAATGTACCTGAACAGTGCTTACTCCAGGCTTAATTATTTATGAACAAGCATTAAACATGTTAATTCATTTTTGCAGTTAATTTCAGTAAATTACAAAAGGATAAATAAAATTTAATCCCCCCAGCCCTCCATGACTATATCTGAATTTGAGGAGTCTGTAGCAGAAGACTTGAAATGTAGTTCAGTAGAAATGACAAAAAGAAAAATGTTCAGAGAGGGTTGGGCAGCTCTGCAGAACAGAATGAAGACGCAAGACTGTTTCTAGCAATAGTTCTAATATTTGGTTATTAAACTCTCTTTTCAGAGACATTTTCCTGCCATAGCAGCACAGGTCTGGTTTACTCTAGAGCCTAGGGCTGGCAATGGACTGAAGCAAAGCTGGGCAGCATTCAGCCCTTCTGCACACAGGTGGACAGCAAAGCAGCTCTGCGTGGTTGGGTGTAGTAGGAGATACTAGCAATTAGGAAATGCACAACATTTACTTGACTAAGGCACAAATGGCTGAGAGCAGCTGAAGAGATGCAGAAAGATTTGACTGGTTTGACTGGCTCTGCAAACTTTTCAGGGTCTTTCACTACAGCTGAGGAGCAGGAACTGCCTCACCACTTTGAAAGAGATTGTAGGATTCACCATGAGTAGGAAGGCTTGATGGATGCTGAGGAGGTGTTCCTCACAGGTGCCTGGTGAGCACTCCTTAGACCCTGGGCAGAGCCATCCTGCCTCAGGACTGTCCTTGCTTCCCTTGTTCCTTCATCATTTTACCTAAGGAACAAAGTATAATGACTCCATCAATTCTGCCCTCACCGCTAACCTCACAGGGCTTATCCCAAACATGCTCTATTTGTGGGCACACCTGTATTGTTGCTGAGAGACCAAGCCTTCAAATATTACTTTTTTTTTTTAAATTTTTTTTCCTGTATACATCTGTAAGAGTGGATTCAGGACATACAATTATTTGTCTGTGATGTCCCAGCTGCTAGATATTTTTTGCTAGTTTTATTTAGTCCAGACCTTATTTTACCCATTCCAATATCTCTTCAGAGAGGAAAAATGCCACTGCCATAATTCTGTTAAGAATGTAATGGTGAAACTTGCTTTGAATTTCTAACAATTTAATATTCTGTGAAATAGTACAGCCCTTGTTAAAGGCAGTATTTCCAGTATATATTGTCTGACATTAAAGTGCTGCAAACATGTCACAGGTAGACTCTTAAAGGATCATGTCAAAATTTTTTTCTATTTTGGAAAGAAAAAAAAATTGTAGTCAAGAAAACAAGCTGTTTATGCTGTCTTTTGCCATGCAATTGGAACATTCAGCTCTTGTGCAGTATGAAGTCATTCAGGTAATTAGTTTCCACAGTTAGGAGTGGGAAAGGAACAGGAGTTTATATTCAAGAGTTATTACCACTGAGCCAATGTGTATCCTTCCTTAGATGATCTCTGTGTCCATCTATCATGCAGTTCCAACACAAGTAATTTGCTACTGCTATGAAAAATAGCGCTGACAGAGTCCTGGGATTGTTTGTGTATTCCACCTGTATCAATTGTTGATAAAACAACTGACAGGAGCAACCAGGCTTATGTCTTCTTCCTCCTCAGTGTTGGACCACACAGTCACACTCTTCCTTTGCTCACTTTTTTTCCCAGTACGTTTTGGTTCCTCTTTTTGTACAGAAGTACAGCTTCAGCAGGTGGGTTACAAGGGCCCATGGCTGCAACACAGGACCCTGTCAAGGAGGATGTGGGGTTAAATCCCCTCTGGAAAAGGCAGGAACTGCCCCCAAGAGCCCCGTTTCCTCCATAACACAGCTCTCTCCATCCCTGTTGCTGTGTTTTTTTGAAGTACAACCAGAACTGTGTTTCAGCTCAGTCCTGCTGGTTCTGTTGGGCAAGCTTTGAGGACAGGTGCTGGACCAAACCCTATAGAGGGGTTATGCAGGGGAAGCTTGAGCTCCCTATTCTTCAGGCCTAGGACAAAGGAGGGATGGAGAAGCCCAGGGTTGACTGAATGGTGGCAGAAGACCTGCAGTACCTCTGGGGTTAATTTCAGTAAACATCAGAAAGGAAGCAGTGACGGCAACTTTTCCAAATGTGGAAAAGCCAGCCGAGAGCTTCTAACTCTTGAGGCATCAAGACTATTTATCTACATTAAGGTATTAAGAACAAATAGGTCTGAGCACCTGCTAGAGGTGGGCACATCAAAGAGAGAAGTTCCTTGCTCCAAATGCTTACGGGCAAAAGAAGAGAGACCTGGGGTGATCCAAAACACAAAGAAATTAAATTATTTACCAGCACTCCAGGCTGAGAACTGATCACATTTCAGTACTACACTCTGTGAGTTTCTGAGCTTGACACGAGCTGGCCTTTAATGCTGGAAATAGAGGAAAACTGTTGCTGTAGAGGAGGTTTTATGAGAACAGCCAATATACTTGTTGGTTTTGTTTCACAAGGGCAAAAACATGCTCATGATTTTTATTCTGATGAGGCTAGTCACAACACTGTTCTTGCATTTTCAATGATTTTATCACTGAAGAGTGTCTGGTTACAGTTTTCCTGCTGCTACCACTTTAGACAACACTCACTGTGCATTTGGTTTCAATAGCAAACACGAACCCCAATGCAACCTCCTGTCTGCATTAGGCAAGAATATAATACTGGGTTGACAATGAAGTTTCAGAGTGCTATACCATCAACTCCCCTTTCTTTAATAACCTTGTGGAGTTGGATTAAATTGCCTGTTGCATGAAGATAGGATATTTGGTGAAAGGAAATATGCCTTTTCAAGTGTGGCTTCAAGATAGCTATCTTAACATTTTGAGAATTGCTGTATCTAGCAATCCCACATAATTTTACATGTCATCCCACCTCTCTTGGAGAAAGAAAAATAGGAAGCATGCAATACTTTGAACACTACAGTTTACCTGCTTCTGCTTTGTGCCTACCTTGGTAACTGTTAGGATGAGCAGAAATCTTTAACCAAAGGAGATTCAGGTGTTTTCATTCCAAATTGCTTATTGTGATGCATTTCAGGAGAAGACAAAGCATTTCTGAGTGTATTTGGTGATTTTCTTCCAGGACACTACAAACAAAGCACAATGAGAAGTCGTTTACCCTCAGAAGTACATCACAACTTGCAATTATATCCTAGTAATGAAGAGATACCCAAGGCTATGTTCAACTCAGGCCCACCCTAATGTGAAAAAAAACAAGGTCTTTGATAATCTGCTGACAGCAACAGGAGGACAAGGGTGTGGGTGCACATCAGGACTCATCTCCAGGAATGTCCAAACCAGAGAATGGTCAACAAACAGATCGGCTCTGTTCAAAGGCAGGAAATAAGGAGAAAGTTCAAAACTGGGAATGACATTGGGAATGACATGGGAATTGCCCATGCAGTACCAGTGAGCACCAGAAGGGACTGCACCAGAACACCTTGGGGATCAGCTTTGTATTCAACAGCCACAGATGAGCAGGACAGCAAAGGCACCAAGCTGCAGTTTTTCCTCTTCCCTTCTTCCCACAAAAGCTAAGCAAAACGATGGTTTATGCTGACTCTGGGCTGCAATGCCTGTGCTGGGTAGTTTCCTCACCCTTGAGTGAGAATGGAAACACTAACCCTAATATGGTGTTGCCATAAATCCTCAGAAGGGAATTCTGAATGCACAAATCAAGCTGGCTGTACCTACGTTTTGTTAAAGTGAGTAGGAAACAATTCTTTCCTGAGTCTCATGTTATAACAATGATGCACATGATTTACAGCAGTATCTTTTTTCCTCTCTTACTGGCTTACAAACACTTCAGCAATGGAGAAGTCTGAAAATGTATTCTTACGTACTTCTCAAGATACTGCCCGTATTCCCAGAGAGACATCATTCCCAGTTCATAGTCACACTGACCCAGGGACAGTAATTTGCTTTGGTGTCAAATGTTTGTCAAAATACTCTTAATATTTTTTTGCTTTTTAGTTAACTTAGTAGTTATTTGCTTTTTGCAACATGGGAGGTCTCCAGGCATGGATAAGGACCTCACTGCACTGGAACATATGTGCCTATGGAGAATGTAACCTGGAGCTAGCTCTGCTTATTTCAGATTCCCTTTCTACTCGGGTAGGATGTGTAGCACACAGCATTGTAAATTCAGGGAACCTATTTTTCTACCTAAAATCTTTGCTCAATTTATTTGGTTTTGGTGTTGATAGCTCACCTTGATTTTGATGTGGAAATTTTCAAAATAATTGGCCTAGCTTAGCCAGACTTGTGCAATTGCAGAAGGGTTAATAATTTTATAACTATCTTTAAAATAGCTTACAGCTAACTTATTAACCAGAATAAAGCTTTTAATTAACTAAATTGCTTGGCATTAAAGGGAATATGAGTTAGCTGGTATATTTTCACCACTGGAGGGCTCCTACATTTTTGCCATTACTATACAAAAGCACTAAACAGGATCCGGTCTCTAACATACTGAAAGAATAATCAACATCTAATGTTACTGAAAGAATAATCTACAGCTAGTAATGTATTTGATTACTTTCATTTGTATTTCTACTGGGACCACAGTGGACAGACTGTGAAATTATTGAACCAATAAATTATTCAAATCTAGTCACAAGTGTTTTCACCAAATATTTTTCAGATTTGCAAACTGTTCAGATGTTGACATTCCAGTTGAGTATCTGGTTCACGATTTGCATGGTCATTTCAGATACCAGTGCATCAAAGCCAATCTAAACTTTCAATTGTGTCTTCATTTGCATGAAGCGTTTAATTTGTATGTCACTTGCCAAACAGTACAAATGGTCAGATCAAAGGCCACTGAAGACAAAGGAAAAGCTGCTGATTTGTGTCGCTTCTGGATGAGGCCAAGCCTGTATGTTGCTCATTTCTTCTGCAGTTCCAGCAGTGAGAAACAGAACAAACATCAATGCTCTGCACTTACCAGGAAAAATCAGCCAGGATTTGTAACTTTTATATTCCAACACACAACGGAATCAATGTTTTCAGGGACTGCTTGAGCTTTGAAAACTGATTTGCAGGCCTGAAGGCAGGATCCTCTCAGATCTTTGTGGAAAACAAACAAGTAGTTATTTTCAGGATCCAGATCAAACACGTTCTCATGTCATTGACCTTCATTTGCTATGCACATCACACTCAGACTGAATCACAGGCTCTCTTCAGCCTGCTTAATGGCAACAGGTCACTTGATATATTCAACCAAGCTCTGCTGACTTAGAGGATCTGGCCCTATTTAGAGTTAAACTCAGTTTCTTCTTGTTCCAGACTTCCAGTGCCTTCCAGGCCAATGGGGTGTGTTGATATTCCCTGAAACATCTCACAGGGTATTTTGAGGCTACACTTGGACCTTTGAGTGGAGGTTGCTGTATCCCTAAGTCCCACCACTTTCTATTTCAGGTTGTCATTCTTTTGGGGGTCTGCCCAGACATATGTATTCCTCCTGTTTAATCTGGTCTATTACAGTTTGTGCTAAAAGCAGAGAAGTTTTACTGGCATCTTAGGAGAACACTACCATCTTTCCTCTTTCCCTTGCAAATGTTCATAGGACCATTTTGGCTTTTTCACTGTAATCTTTTTCATTTTGGCTTTTTCCATTGTAAGTGGAAAGCTCCACTTACAAAAAAGACCTTAGGCAGGTATTTGTGATTGAATACTGTATGGTTGGCATCACTTATGTAACCAAACTAAATTAAACATGCCAAGTTGACAAAAATCTCCTACGACAAGTCAGCAAACTCCTTTATGCACTTCTGATGAAAGACAAATCTTTCATGCACATTAAAATGAGAGGTTGCTGGGTGTCTATGGAACTACCCCCTGAAGTTCTCTGATTTCTGATAAAACACTGGATCAGTAAATATTTGTCAAAATACACGTCTGGCTCATACAGTAACTGAAAAGAGGAATGTCTTCTGCAGGAGAACATCAGTAGTACATGGATAAACTAATTTTCTAATTTTTTGTTTTTGTTTCATTATGAATCCTTAATATTTTTAAACATTCTGAAGAAACACAGAACAAAGCCTTCATCCTTATTGGGTTTTAATGCTGGGGTTAAAGATCTTCCTAAAAACAATTCACAGTGTAGTCATGAATTGTCTTCATTTTTCCATTTTCACTCAAAATATGTAATATTTATCAAAACTTTCACATTTATTTGGAATTACTCGAGGAAGTATGCTTATCTCAAGCCTGTTTACCAGTTGTGGATACATCTGTGGTTCTAGTGAAATAACACAGCTTCTCTGCTTTGTTATTACAAATTTGCCCCAGTGTCCACCGATGCAATGAAACCTGAGTATTTGCAGGATAAAACAGATTGGCAGTAGTCAAGTCCTTAGTAAGTACTGAGAAGCCTGTTGCTCTTTTGCTTTTGGAGTACAGGAAGTTCTTCTCACCTGTGCTAGTTTGGTTCAGATCTAAGGAGGAGGTTTAGATCTCATAGAGGAGAAGACTGGATGCTGTCACAGTGGAAAGCTTTTCCAGTGGGAATGGGAAGCCACAACTTGCTAGTGGCAGTTTGTCTTCCTGGTACTCATGCTCTGGGTTTGTCTTTTCTCCTCTGGAAAATTGTTTCCAAGATGCTTCACCTCCTCTAGCTGTTTTCTTGCCTCACATCCCACACACTTTTGTAATCTACCCTGTGGGGTATAACTTCTTTTGAAGTACAGATTGGATGGCACTGACTTCTTTCTCCTCAGATAAATACAACTGTTCCCATCCCAAAATTACCAAAATCACTGTAAGTTACCTTTTCCACTCTGCTTTTGCTGGGCTCCATTCCATTTTTCCATATCTAGTTCATTGCACAGAATTGCACAGATTGTATCTGCTCCTAGACAATGCAGACCCACAGGTCCTATATAACTTCACTGAAAACAGGAGTGCCTCAAGGGATGCTAGACTGCTTTCAGCATCATCAAACTCTTCCCAAAAGCTCTCACACTGGTGGCACCCATGCGTATGAGCTGAACACAACACAAACATCTGCAGTGACAGCAGGCAGAGGACACTGTGTCTTACACTCAAAAAGTACACTCAGCTATGGCTCAGGTGTCAGGATAATTGTTGGAAGAACTGAGCCTATAACCCCTCCATGGACTATTCTGATCCCATCTCATCCCATCTCCTCAATTTCAGCAATCCCGTTGCATGTGAAACACGCTCCTATTTCACTCCTCTTTCTAATTATGGCAGGAGAGGTTTACCCCTGAATTAAACATAGTTAAGAAAGCTTCCCACCGTCATGAAAAAGAGCCCCTTCATGTTTTGTATCTTTAATACGGTTAATTTGCAGGGTCCTTTAAGAGCAGCTGCTAGTTTTATGTGTCAAACGACTGCCACACAAAAGAGAGTGTGGCAGTGAGCTGTGGGTTTTGCTGACACAGCACACAGTTTCAATTGAAAACAAGAAATAGAAGGAGCAGTTTGAGAAACTTGACACTGGCTGTTACCTTTAGAAACCAAAACTTAACAAAATAAAGCCAAGCATACATATTACGTTTTTCTTTTTAAAATGAATTCTCGCTAGATGCTGCTGGAGACACAGGTAATTGGCAAGTCCTTCTGAAGAAACATCTGTTAGAAAGGAGAAGAGAGGGAGATGGAGAAAGTGCCATTTTTCCATCACTATAGTAAACACCTAATGCACCGTAAACAGAGCCAGTCATGCAGTAAAACATGAAGAAGCTCTTTTTTAATCATCTGAATAGAAATTTAATATCTTTGCATTTGTTAAGTAAGGCAACGTGCCCAAGTAACCAGATACACAAAGCCTTATGCATTTATTCTGCCTTTGTTGCTACTGAACAAAGCTTCCAAGTCACAAGCATTATGGCTGGTATTTACTAAGCAGTTGCACACGAGGCCTCATTTGGAAAATAGGGTATCCAAACATGTAAGGAAATCTGAGAAATCAAATAGCCACATATAGCTTATGATTTAAAAAAACCCAACAAAACATAAGCATTTCCATTAATTTTGCTCTCCTAAATTATGAAGTCCAACAGCTTGGACCTGTTCCCCAGGACACCCCCAGCTGTAAGGTGCTGTGAAGCAGCAGCACAGACCTAGGTCACTCTGCGAGGAGTAGAGGACTCTGGGATGTGTGGGGATGACATGCTGCAGAAAGCCTTTCCTACCAAACCTGCTCATCACTACCAAGGTGCACCTCTCCAAGAGGAGAAAAATTGAAAAAAAAAAGGTTAAAAACAACCATTACCACCCAGGAGACCTATAGGCTTTGGTAGTGATGTTTGTTTAAGTATTATATATGTACTGTCTGCTTCCAGGAGTCCACAATACTTGGCCCTGGCTCTTTTCAAAGGATGGTTTCACAAGATAACAGCACTTATCTTGTGAAATCACCAACATGCTTTAGTTTTCTCTTTCTTTTCTGCACTCCTGGCAGGAAAGGTGACCTGTGTCAAACGTTAAGGTCACATGGATGTAGCAAAATTCATTTTTCCAACCTGAGAGAATCAAAAACCAATTTGCTAGTCAAAACTGAGTAGTAATAAAAAGGCTCATGTTCAATATCCCGGCAAAGCTCTCATGCTACAACAGCAAGACAGCCCTCCACAAGCCTTTTGGCTGTTGTACCTCTGTTTGTACAACTGCAAGCACTACAACATGGGAACATCTTCCAAGAAGCCTGCCAAATATACAGGCACCCTCTCCTAACCCTGGGGATAAATGCTAGAACTAGGTCTGTAGGTCTTCAGGAGGTAGCAAAAAAATTTAATGCTCAGCACATCAGGATGACTCAGAAACCCATTTGTGTAATAGCTATAGAATTAGTTTTGCAGAAAACCAGAAAATCTCCCCTTTGCACAGGCAGAAAATAAAACAGGATTTCGGCTGAAGACCGGGCTATCAATAAATGCAAATTCCTAGACAGAATATCAATATGAGGAATTCTTTCAGAGGAGACAGCGACCAGATTTAGCCTCTGGGTCAAATGGCTCTTGCAGGTGGTATTTCAGTAGGCAAATGTGACATTATGAGATAAAATCTTTCACAGCATGAGTTTTAAATAAACAGCCTGTCTTAAAATACTTTATTGTCACCACAATAGTCCGTTTCTGTAGTCACATTCAAAAGTTTTACATGTGGCTGCAACAGCTCTGACATGAAAGCAGAAGGTGGTTGACTGGCACAGGGATTCCTGAATACAAGTTCCAACCTCCATGTGGGTACCTTGAAGAAGCCTTTATTCTTTTAATGATTTGAGCAACTCTGCACAGTACAAAGTACCTCTGCACAGTACCTCTTCCCCTGTACTCCTCCATACAGTTATGAGTTTTCTTCCATTAGGATGCATGTGTCTTTCTCTAGCTGTGGCAAAGAGAGAATTCTCTGAGGTCATATTTTTATCTTATTTCCTTCTCACTGCTTACATTAAGTATTAAAAAAGCTCAGGAGCTTCTATCTATGCACCATTTGTCCACATAAGATCGTACTCTTGTCACTTTTCTCTTAATTGCTCCATTCTTGCAAAGTGTTTTTATACTCTCTTTTTTGTTCCTCATTCAGTTGAGAGCTCTCAAGCAAGAATTATTCTTAGTTACAGCTCGTAACACAGCATGTTGGTATGAATTCTAAATAACCATAGATGATACAGTATTCCTCAGTGGAATGTAAGTTGGCATTCTCCATCATCATGCCACCATATGCAGCTGTGTTATTCTAATATCTTAAATGCTTTGGGTCAAATACAAGAAGCTGACTGGTGCCTGCATCTGTCTTTGATAACTATACATGCGGACAATGCGCAGGGAAGGGCTGTTTTACAGATGGGAAGTGGGGCTCAGAGAAGCCAGTCCCAGGGGATCTGTGGCATCACAAAGAAATGGTTTCCACACCTCAGGCTAAAGCCTTAACCAAAGGACCCGCCTCCCATGACAGCAGGAACACAGCATTCTGCTTTTTAGCAGTTACACATTTTGCTTACAATGAAAAAATGTAAATTCCTGGTAAGCCAGATGACCTTTCCTTTCATATTTGTGAATAAGATTTTATGTATCCTATTTATTAATATCTCCTACCAGTCCCTTTACATCCTGTCTCACAGATACAGTTTTCCTTTGATTCCTTCTTTGGTTTTGTGTTAAGGCCTGCTCTATTCTTCAGACGTTTGTATACAAACAAATATACACGTATATATGTGGGTGTGAGTTCATATATAAATATACACACTCACACATTGATGTAATATACATAAGTTTCATATGAAACAAATACAAATGAACATGTAGCTTTCACTCTTCTTCCACTTTGTTTGTCTATAGAGAATTACTAAGACATCACAACTTCATTATTTGAAAGATGAGACCACGATATTGTTATTTCTACACTTCCAAGAAGAGTGCAGGTGTTTCACAGCATTTCTGGAATTGCTTGATTGACTTTTATATAGAAATCTATTGACAATAAGTTGGACCTTTGCAGCTAGGCTGTAAAAGATTTGATTATAGTAACAATACTAACCGTCATGAATGTCATAAATCTTAAGAGAAAGGACACATATGTCACATATAAGGCATGAAAAAGTTGTCCTTTTATCATGGATAACTTACCATTGTGTAGATACTCTGCTGATCAGCTATTGCATTATTTGAATCAGTATCTGATGTCTTGTTTTCTTTCAAGGAGGCAGGTGCAGGATGAAGCAGGAAGCCTGCCAAGAAAGATGATAAATTGCCACTCAGTGCTGGGGACCAGTGCTTAACATTAATGCAATGCTGCTAGGAACTAAAGCACTAGAGTAGTAAGAAACCAGAAAGAAAATAACTTCTCATCCCCCATTAAACATATTGACCCCATTTTCTTTATCCATTATAATTTCTAGTACATCTAAAACAAAACACTGTCCCATTACAAGCAAATTAAAATAGGTTTGGAAAGTATCCCACGACTTACAAGCTATAATGATGACACCAGTTGTTTTTGTGCTAGGGGAATGATCTTGAAGGCTAACAACTTCAAATTAAATTACACAGAAAAATAATTGCAAAGAATTATGGCCTAGATTTTGAAATCCTTTTCCACTTTGGCAAGTGTGAACTGGGTGAACTAGCTTATTCAGTACCTAGATCACAATATAGTCAGAAGTAACAGAGGGCCCATAATATCCCAGGCTTCCTTGTCTACTGTTAATCCCCTCCTGTACAGAATTTAGGATAATATGAGTTAACTTTGAAAATAATTCCATGTAATTTAATTAAGTTTATGTGAGAAACAAAGCTAAGCCCTATAGCAAATTTGAAATTGGGTACTTATATATGAGTTACATACTGTTCAAAATGTCAGTTGAGTAAGCTGTTTGTCATTCATGTGGACTTAAAATAAAGAAAACTTTCTTAACACTTTGACATTAAAAATTAAATTATCCAGCCATCATATTAATATTAGTTTAAGGCAAAGTCACATACACACACTTTCCACTTTCCTAAACTAGCAAATAAAAACCAAATAAATACATAATTTATTTCTCCTTTTTGCATACAATAGAATATGTGGAGAAAAATTAGGCTTGCAAACACCTGAGGTCTTAAAAATTTCAGAGGCAGCTAGGGACAAGCTATAGCAAAAGAGACAATCAGTGATGCTTTGCTGGCATTTTGCTTCCCAGGAACAAAACTCTGCCAAAAACAAGGAAGCTCCTTGAAGGCTGAAGAAACCCGTGTGTTTTGATCTGTTCTTTCCTACGTGGCCAGGTCACAGGTATTCTGAAAGATAACTGGAAGACTTAGCCTTGGAATGGCCCCTGGTTTATTTGGTCTGGGCACTGGTGAGGGATCAGGTCTATATGTATAACCAGAGACCCTCTTCTGGTAATGAAACAGACTTCAGCACACTACACAGCCAGAAAGAAAATTGTCCTGCTCATAGAGAACCAGTTCAAGAGGAAGCACTGTTCAGACAAGCTGTTTTAAAAAAATATTCTAGATTTTGCAAATTATGGAAAATATAGATTTGTGATTCTCTTACTCCTCTTCATATAATAACAATACAAACACAGATATCACCTAGGGGCATCCAACACTTATTTAACGAAATTAGTAGGTACTAGGGAAACATCAGCATTTTACTGGAAGGCTGACACATGCAAAAAATTAGCTAGAGCTGTTTGCAACATTCATCCACCAGTAAAATTCAAACTAAATGGAACAACTTATGATGAATGTCATTCCTCTTCTTGCACCACAATAATTTTCAGTAATCTGTATTTTGAAATTTGGCTATACGCCAAACACTTTATCTTCAGAAATCTTCATCTTGGTTTAGAAAAGCCACCTTAAAGTTACTAAGATGAAAACCATTTAAGAAACATTTTTTTAAAAGCTTGCATAAGATCCATCTTTTCATCCGCATCATGTCCAGAAATGTGCATCATGTTAGAAACAAAACCTGAAAAGCTGTGTGCTACTTAATCTCACTTGCTGTTTTTTCCCAGAGCTATGAATTAAACCACCAGGATCAAGTAATTCCAAGGCAGAGGAAGATAACTCACCATTTAGGTGCAGATTTTTCAGGCTGGACATCCCTCTGAAACAACTCCTTAGCAAATTATTACATTATTTGTGGATGTGTCTATGTAGTGATTAGTTTGTCACATAGTGTGCAAAATAGGGAAATAAGGACAGCAAAAAATCCAAATACATGTCATGTCAGTATGATACACTTTAGAAGAGTAGGACTGTGGCAAAATTTGAGAAAAAATGTGCCTACGCCTGATTTTAATGTAATGAGCTCATTTCTAGGAACTAAATGTGAAGGTGCCATAAAAGAGGTAGCTCATCAGTAGAGGAGAGGCACAAGTGATAGTTAATAATCAAAGTCCATTCTCAGTTACACTTAAATATTGCCATGATGCATGACATACACATAACCAAGGAAAGCACTGGACTCGAGAACTTGAATTATGGTTTTGTGTTTCCAGTCCCAATTTATGGGCCTTGTCAATAACATCTCATGATAGCTAGAATGAAAAAAAATGTATTCCTAAATGGTGTTAATGACTTTACATCTTCAGACTCAATTACTGAGGTGTCATCCTTGACCACAAGCACTATAAATGGGAATAGAAAGGTGGCCTTCAGGACTGGCCTGTAACATCTTCATTAAAAGGAAGAGACATCTAGGCCCAGTGAAACTCTCCTTGGCCTCTGTAGACTGGTACATCTCACAGATACCCCCAAAGACAAAGGGTTTGGCTTTCATTGTCCTGCCAATGTGCCCCCTTCTCTCCCATTTCTGACATTTCAGACTGGCAGCTGCATCCTTTCAGTTTTTATTCAGCTCCACTTCCTCTGTTTTTGTTTATGACCCACTGAAACCAGTTTCAGACCCAGAGCTCTGTTACTGTTTGATCTGGGATTATTTCCCCATCTTTTTCAATTCCTCATTCTTTGCCTTGGTTGAAAGAAAATCCTCAACAAGAGTACCTTGCCAGTCTGTTGGATTTAATATATTTCCAGGCAATCATATTAATTGCTGTCCAAGTGAAAATCAGAGTCCCTCTGAACAAAAGAGTTGTTTATGTAAATGTCTTCCTGTCATTTATGCTGGTGGTAGTAGCTCCAACAATAATTTGCCTTTTATATCCTAAAAGATCTTCTGAAACTTTGCTTTGTTCCCAAGTCATTCTAATTATACATTTATGATGCATCTTTTTTCCTCTTTATCCAGCAAAGAAAGTCTGATACCAGCCACTCTTTTCATTGTTCATAAATGATGCTCAAAGCTAGGTCCAAACAGGCAAAGAAATGGTGTTAATTACAAAGACATTTTCTGAAAGAATAAAAAGGCATCTGCAGAAATTTGCTGAATTTGCTGTGAATACTTATCAGAATTCCTAAGAAAGATCACCACTTATGGCTTCTTAAGAGAGAAGAAAGGAAAATATGCCATAAAAATAAATTTCAGCAAACCAAAGGTTAAAAAATGCATATAGTATCCAGAGTCTCCACTTTCTGCATGAGTACTCATGCAGTCTATGCTAAGCAGGTGCCTTGGTTGTGCTTGACATCCAGAGCTTCTAAGTGTTGACTTAAGGTAGATTAACAGGAAAGAGACAGTGTCCAAGGACTGTTCACATTTCACTGTACATTTCACTGACAGGTTTTTGATATAAGGAGAAAGAAAAGGGATTTTCAAATCATTTCACCTTTTTTTTAAAAAAAACGATTGTATATATCTCTTGCAACACACTACTATGATGTCTACTTTTGTCATCCTTTTCTCTCCAGTCACCATCAAGCATATTCCAGCTAAAGTTATGTTCCAGGACCAGGTGATCTAGACTAGAATCAATTGACATTATCACTATAAATCCCAGTTAAATAGTGAGAGCTTAATTCCTTCAATTTACTCATCAATCACCCTACTTATGCTAGTAGTCACTGTTAAGACTTCAAATAGGAAGATTAAACCCTAGTCAAGTGATTGATTTCAATTCCCAGTCAAGCAAGAAAACCAAGAAAACCTGAACCAGTAACCTAAACTAAACTTTGTGCAACAAAGGGGAAGAAATACTTACTTGTTTATTGATTTCTGTGTCATGTTTCTGAGAAACCTGAAACAAAAAAGTGATGGGCAGCATCTAGTATACTTCTAACTTAAAATATGTTATGTTGATATTTCCTATGGAATCCGAATGACAAAATTTTGTTGCAGACATCTATACAATGATGGATTTTTTTTTTTTTTTTACATTATCAAATGTTTCTCAGTGATATTTCACTGTTTTTATTATCTTGTATATTCACATAAATTATTTATAAATGATGAACACAGAAATCTGGAACAAAGTAGTCTGTACTTAGAAGGGCAAAATCAGCTGAGAATTTTTAGTTAAAGTACTAATCAAATCAGTATGATTCTGGGGAACATATTGTTTTTCTAAAATCAACATTTTGCTAAAGGAAAACACATGAAAACAGAAAATTTTCAATCTGCCCTAATAAGAAGCGTGAAGTCTTTCAGAATCATTTTTAGAAATCATCTAACTCCTACATGAAATACTTCAGCAGGATTCAAAATAATGAGCAGAACTTTTTGCTTGGTCTTTGTGCATCATTTCTTCCAGTTCATTATTAAATTCCTACATGAAGAAAAACATCTAGAAATGAAAAATCTTAATGACTGACTATCATCCTTATGATGTAGATGAGACACCAGAAGCAATTCATCCTCAGCATTTTTTTCCTACATAAGTGACATGGGTCAGTCATAGATGACCTTTTCAGTAGCTAATAAATATGTGTACTGTAGTTATTTATTGTAACTATTAATTTATACATTGAATTTTATTAATTATTTCAAATAGAAGAAGTAAAACATTGCAGGCTACACCACCTGAGACTAACCTTACCTAGTAAAAGAGATTACCTTTTGACAAGAAGGTTTGGATACAGGGTTAGAAGGACATCTTAATACTTAGACCATATATCAGCAACACCAAGTCAGTACAGAACTGAGATGATTGATAAGAGAAATTTATGTACACCTACACAATAATGAAGATGAAAATTTATGGTCCCAACCTTTTTTTTGAACCTACTTACACAGAAGTGTATGTTGTTGACCGGAATCTCTACTAAATGGACTCAAGCCTTTGTTGTATCTTTTTTTATGCCTTTTATGAATTTTTATGATGAACATTTACAAGCATGCCTTGAAACACAGTAGGAAATTGAACAAGAAAATGTTGACTTAGAAACTTGATTTTAAAATTTTGTCACATACATCAATCCAGTGCTGTTTTCCCATACAGATGAAATGATTGCTGTGGCAAGGGATAGTCCTAGCATGGCTTTCTTGCTAATGGTGTGATCCAAATTTTACCAAACTGGGGGAGAGATTCCCAGTTGATTTTAATTGGCTTTTCATCAGTGGATTCCTTACAGACTATTTCACACTTGGCACCGTGATAGTAATGGGAAATATTATCAGGTGGCAGATGCATCTTCAAGTGAACACTTGGGAGCCAAATTGATTACCTGGAGAGCAGGCACAGCTCTTCCCAGGGGCAGGAACATACAGCTTGGCCTCAACCAGCCTCGGGGTGAATATCTCATTCCCACTGCTTTCACTCACAGGATTAACATGGGAATTAGCACAATCAGCTCCCATATGAGCAGCATTATGTTATCCAATTTGCATAGTCGCCCCATGCTCGCAACACGATACCAACGCTGACAGTAGGAGCTTGTGCTTTTGGAGCAGAAGGTACAGCATTCTATCTCCAGTGACAAGCATGACGTCTATATGGCAAGGGCAAGCAGAACACTTGACAACCATGAAGTTTGTATAGCCTGTGAATTGTTACAGTGGGCATATTTTGAGACATCAGCAGCCTGTGAGAACTCTGTGCATATTTTCCTACTAGACCTAATCAAAAGAGCAACCATCTTTATTTTGGTGATGAGAACCCTATAGACATTTCAGATAGTAATCAAGTGATAAATAACCATCTCCCTGATGACCATAACAAGGACACTGCCATGCTTACTCTGAACTCCTGTGAAAAAGGCGTGGGTACCTCTTCAACCTATTCAGCTATGCAACATCTTCAAGCAGTGAAAAGAAAACCATAAAACCAAATGTGATGCACATCATCCCAAGAGATTCATGCCTTGTGAGTCCCTTGACCAAATTTTTCCAGCTTCAGAAATATTCTCCTTTGCAAAAGAGCCTGAAGCCATTTAACACTGCTGCCACTTGGTTCTTCCCTGAATGACTTCAGTACTCCCAAGATGAGAAATTTCCATGACATATACTAATTAGAGATGGCAGTAGTAAATAGGTCTCTTGTTAAGACCATCCAACATTCTTCCTAAGGACCTCTTCTCAGCTGCCTACCCAAATAACTACAAAAATCTGTTCTGAATTTTTCAGTGCTGAAAACATATTTTCTACATGTAGAAAATCACACAGTTCACTCCTTAGTTATCAGTCAATACCTGAACAAACATGAAAACAGAAACCAGTGGTGACAGGTGAGCACAGACCATGGAAGGCAAAACTACTGTGTTTTCAGCTCAGAAGGATAGCTGCTAAAATAGAGAGATTTTGTATCTCGCTTGCAGGACTGACTTACAAAAGGAAGACTTACAATATAAACAGGGATTACTCGAAAAAAAGTGATTCCAAAGAAGCACTTTTAACATCAAGAATAAAAAATTATTAGGACCCTGTCCTAACAACAATTAGGACTATGGCAGCAGACAGCATTTCAGACAGTGCTTTAGCCGTGTACTTCAGACCAATTGATCTCACATGCTCAAGAACTTCTGCAGAACACTTCTCAGCACCAAGGTATCTACTACCTTGAAGTAGTGAAAAACAAATATAACCATCCACTGTTGGGGGTATCACAAGCACCAGTCAATTGCTTCCCATAAATTTTATAATTTTAGAAGCAGAAATCATATTTTTAACATGATTACCCACTATATTTACAATAAGAACAGATATAATTTTTATATTGACATGTATGCTAAACTGCTGGAATAAAATACTCTAAAGATTTCCTCAGAACTGAGAAGATGTCTGTGGAAACTGCAGAAGTTGATTGGTTCTTGACATTTTTGGAAACCAGGTCACCTAACAACAGTTTAGAGAGATTTAACTCCCTGACTTAGATTAACTCTCTGACTTTTAAAAATATTAGTGCAAATATTTTAAACATGCATGCCATAAACTATCAAATTAAGTCCTCAGATGTTCTGGAAGGGTTCACAAAGCCAATCTTTCCAAGCCATTTCTCCCTGTTACAGTAAATTATGTTGTCCATTCCTCTGTTTGATTGGCAGCCTTTAAATTTCTCTTCCCCATTGAGTTTATGCCATGTGAAGCAACTGCAAAAGAAGATCTTGTTTTCAATTTTTCAGGGTCAGGTTGTCTTTCAGTAACACGGATGTCATTCATGACACAATGAATGAGAGTCATACCCGGGCAACCAAAACAAGGGATGTTAATTCTGAAAATAAAAAGAAAACATCAAAGGTAATAGTAGGAAAGTCTGTTTAAACCTAAAATAGGATACACTCTATGCACTAAAAAAAAAACAAACAAACAACACAAAACAAAAACAAAAACTACCCACCTTGGGAATCGGCTCTGTGGTAACTTTAAGAGTGTTAAGAAAGAAATAAAATATCTATTGCCATTATAATTTCCTGAGTTATGTCAGTTATCATGACCAAAAGGTTAAAATTAGAGGTGTAAGACATGGCCACTGTGCCTACCCATCTGGGTTAGCTACATATATGCAAAGGGCCATTAAAAAAGGGAGAGAGGGAGAGAGAAAAGGAGGATGGAAAGCTTCACCACACTAAATGAAAAGAAAACAATATGCATATCAGCATCCTAAGGAGACGTACCACTCTGCTGGGAAAAACCAAGACAAAAGAATTATCTGACACAACAGTTCAAAGCATATTGCACCTGTCAAAACGTCTGTCATCTTCTATAGAAATGCACCATTCTAAAAGAAAAAAGGGAAACTCTAGCAAAGTCACTCAGAAACAACAGACCACTTTGTCTTCTTCCTTCCAGCCAACTCCTCCATCTGAAAGCCATTTAACTCAATGCTAAAGATTGCCTGGAAGGACCAGACAATAGGAAGGTCTCTTTCATTGTCAAGGACAGTTACACTTTGAAGATGATGCTCAAAAGGGGTTAAAATGGGTCAACAAGCAATTGTTGAGTCTATCCAAGGAAATGTGAACAGAACATTGTTAAAGTCACACACAAAAAAATCTAAAAGAGCACATCTTTAAACTGGGCAAGTATGGAGCGAGCAACACAAAATACTGATGTAATCTCATGGTGAAATGGAGTTAAAAACTCCAGCAGCAGAAGAGAACAAATGGTGAATTTCAGTCTAGATATGGCAGTTCCTAGCAACATGCATCCAAAGCACAGAAAAGATGAGAGAGATAGAGGATGGAAAGCAAAGGGGGAAACAGCAGCCATCCTGAGAGGAAATTACATTTTCCCATTACTTTTTCATTTGTTTGCTTCCAGCTTTCACGTTTCCCCAGAATCAGTGTGTGTTACATAGCTAGATGGAATTGGTACATCTCAGGTAATGAAAAGGATGTACTCCTCTGTCAATACCAGCTGTATGAAGGGAAAAAAATAGGAAATTGAAAAAATATTTTTGCTCACATGCAAATTATCTAATTATCTAAAAAAATGCTTCCAGACTTAATTTACACAAATTCAGTTCCTAAAATAAATCTGTGAAATAAAAATTTATCCAAATTAATTTATTTCTCTAAAACTAATTCTTTTTAAATTTATTTTTAGATATTCATTAAAATTTGGCTTGTTTTTTATCCTTAAATGGAGCATTACATAGGAATGTAGGCACCAAGCCTAAGGTTCACTTCAGCAGACCTAGTAATGAAGTATATTCATTTGCATCTGCATTTGCAGCAAAAAGAGTTCAGTCAGGAAAAATGACTGAAATTTCCATTTTGGTGAAGTCAGTGGCAAAAATTCCAGTAACATCACTGGGACAAGAAGTCAGCTCTGTTTTCACATGCTTGTACTTCTGAACTAGGTCGGTGATGGTCTTGCATATGTTGTTTATTAGACAAGTTCTCCTTTTCCAGTGTTTCAAACCTTCAAGCAAGACAAAAATGATGACAAAAATTGCTCTTGAATCTTTGCAGACAAACTGAATGGGCCCTCAAATTCTGTAAATCCTTGAATCTGGGGCTGAAATTTCCTAGGTCTTCCTAGATCTATTAAGATTCAGAACTGGCCTCTGAAGTGGTGCAACAATTTATCTCCCCAAACTCAACAGTAAAATGTTCAGCCTCTGGGAATACAATCCAGAGGGTTCTCCTTTAGTCACCAGTGGTGTTGGACATTAAATGCATGAAGGCCATGAAAATTTAAATTCGTTGAGACTCAAGGAAGTTCAAATTCATAGTGAATTTCAAAATTGATATTTGCATCAGGAAGTTCTATTTTACAAGAGTAAGAAATAATGAATGTAACAAATGCTATGAGCCACTATCCTCTTTCTCATTGAAAAAGCAACTTTTATCACTGAAAAAGTGCTAAAAAAAATTATAATTTTTCTCTTTTTTTCTCCTCCTTTTATTTTATCTAGATCAAAGACAGCTATTCCTAAAGTATTAATTGAAGGTCAACATTTTCAAGAGTTTGCAGAGTCTTTTTTCAGGTAAAAAACCTTTTTCAAACATGTTTTTGACAACCTATTTCATCTGACACAGTGCTTGCTGCCTTGTAGCAAGCCCTGTCCAGTTATTACAGATAATGACAAAATTCTTATTTCAACTCCCCAGTTTCTTTACCGCACACTCATAAACTGGATTCCAACAAAAAAATTAAACTCTCAAAATTAAGTCTCAATGTTCATCTGCCACCAAACATTTCTATGAATTTAAGTTGAGCTGAAAGCCCCGTAGACTAATCCTTGCTACTGCAATTTGTTTCCTCTGAATTAAGAAGTAGTTCTTTTAGGAGCTTTTTACAGTCCTATGTGAGTGATAATGTGATACTAAAAAGCAATGGGAGATACAATTAAATTACCAGTTCTGCTTTCAGAATTCACTGTTTTCAACAGCATTTGTCATTTTTTAGGTTTTCTGCAAAAGCAGTCACATACTAGACCATTCAAAATAGGGATAAGAATGTTTCTTATGCAATTGATGGACTTGTGTGTAGTTCAGACACGTGACTAATTTAGCTTCACAGGAAATGCTTTGGCTGAGGTCAGAGTACAAAATTCCCTTCACCAGCAGTGTGAGGCAACTCAGGCTGTGTCATTACTGGGGTTTTCCTCCTCCATTTCCTCTCATATTCTTCCATCCCTCACAAAACCATGGTCTGCACCCCCTGCATTCCCTTCAGACAACTTCTTCTTCATGGTTCCTGTCTCTCAGCAGGCAGGAGTCTGGAGAAAAAGGGAATGATTGTCCCCTTGTTGGGTTCTGGTGTTGAGGATGAGAGCAGACTGCCACAGCCAGAGGCAAAAGAGAAGGAAAGCTACATTCAGCCTTGGAGATCCTGAAATGGGAATGCTGCACACAGTCATCCTCTCAGGATACATGAAACCTGTGCGTGCTCAGGGCCAGGAGCATCTCAGGAGAATGGAGGTGGCAAACTCTTAACACAGCTACACTGTGTTGCACTGCTATGTGCAAATTCCTGTTCTCAGGAAATAAGAATGAATCTAAATTCACATTCTGTATAAGAAATCATGTCTTCCTCCTCATAGAATCATAGAATCATAGAATTGGCTGGGTTGGAAGGGACCTCAGAGATCATCAAGTCCAACCCTTGACCCACTACCGCTGCGGTTACCAGACCATGGCACTGAGTGCCACATCCAGTCTCTTTTTAAATGTCTCCAGGGACAGAGAATCCACCACCTCCCAGGGCAGTCCATTCCAACGCCTGATCACCCTCTCTGTAAAGAAATTCTTTCTAATATCCAACCTAAACCTCCCCTGGCACAACTTAAGACCGTTTCCTTTGTCTTACTGAGAGGTGCCTGGGAAAAGAGACCAACCCCCCCCTGGCTCCCACCTCCTTTCAGGGAGTTGTAGAGAATGATGAGGTCTCCCCTGAGCCTCCTCTTCTCCAGGCTGAACACCCCCAGCTCCCTCAGCCTCTCCTCATAGGATCTGTGCTCGAGTCCCTTCACCATCCTGGTTGCCCTCCTTTGGACCTGCTCCAGCACCTCAATCTCCTTCCTGAACTGAGGGGCCCAGAACTGGACACAGTACTCGAGGTGTGGCCTCACCAGCACTGAGTACAGGGGAAGAATCACTTCCTTGGACCTCATTATATTCCAGCTAAAAAATACAGATTTTTGCAAAGTGATATGCATTAAAAATGGTTTGCAATCATAAATGGGTATAGATATCACTAACAGCAGTTTAAATTGAATAAAGTGAAAATGGAATATAAATTACAGAGTCTTTTCATGACCAGTGTGGGTTTGATTTTGTTGGGTTTTTTCTATTTTGAGTATAAGCAGGATTTTAATTTCCCTGTGATTGATATCACTTGGCATACAAGTGCTGGGTCAGATTTTCTGCTGGTGTGTGAAAGACACAAGCAGCAAATTTTTCTTTTTTTTTTTTTAGCTTAGCCATAATCATGTGCTTTTCACACACGTCTGTATCATATTAAGGCAAACAAATTCTCCAACATCTTCTGTTCTCCTGTATTCATGTATTAACGTGTTCAAGAAAAACCTTTTATCAGAGCTCATCACTCTTCTTTTTAGAAAAACCCAGTTCTCAAATTAAGGAAAGGAGACAATCATATATGACTTAGAGAAGCAATTATGCTCCATGACTGATGGCTAGCTGAAGGAACAGTTCACATACAACACAGGTTGAAGTTTTCTGAAACAATCTTAAAGTTGCTTCAGGTAATAAGTAACTATAAATATTCAGTCTTTTAACTACTGACAACCTGATAACACACTTGAATTGAAATATTTAACCAGCTAGTGTGTACATGCATTTCAGATACACTTGTGAGGATAACAAGAGGGAAAAAAAGATTAAAAAGTCACCTTCAGGTAGCTGCTTCCAGTACTTTCATAAGATATCAGGGGATTTCCTCTCTAAAAAAGCCTTTTCCTCTGATCTCAGGAGTGTACACCTGACTGACAAAATGCAATTCAATTCAGCCATTAGCAGAACAAATAAAGCTTTGTTCTTTTTCATATATAACCATCAAATCTATTAGCTATATTCATATCTCAAGATTTTTTTAGGATTTAGGTGTAATTCTTACAGCACAAAGGCTCAAATTTCTATCGAACATGGTATTGGTGGCAATTAGGAAAACACTTCTCTTTTTTAATATTTAAATTATGCTGTGAGGATTCTGGCTTTTGTAACATTTCTTTGGTAAGATTTGTCCTTTACAGGAAGGGTTGCCTTCCTATAAAAAAAAAAAGGGGTCCAAGCAAACTGGATTTGGAGGGTCACACATTCTCACCCATCTTGACTCTTACTCTAAAACTGTGTGTGGCTGAGGGTGCTTTTAGGCATTTACTTAAACATAAAACAGCTGAGTGGATGAAACCATTTCAAGGACCAGAAGGAAACTCCTACTCTGATTTAAGGCTCCAAGAAGACCATAAACATTTTAGGTGTGACCTGGAGCTGTATTCCTTCTTGAAAAAGTCTGATGGTGGACAGGAGGAGACTCCAGGTGGAAATGATCTGTGACTGTAATATATTCATTTGGCAAATCTCATCTCATTTAATCCCCTAACAAACCCTTTGATTTACTAGGGAATTTCTCTCACTATGCTCACAAGAAATTAGTTCCCGTCTTCTAAAGAGAACAAGGAATCCCATACAGTCTCCTCCTTGTCTTTCCAAGTAATTCCACTTACGAGCAAGTTTCAGATGGCAGCAAGACCAGGTGCACACTGCAAAAAATTTTGCCAGCTGACCCACAGCAGAGAGGGTATGAAAAGCACAGAGTCACGAGATGATGCACAACAGCAGCCAAACTCCTGGCTGAGTTTCACACTGCTCCCATCCTGCTGCCAGAGGGAAGCTCTGGCTGTCTGCCCAGCCAGCCTGGGACCAGTGACCTACAGTGCACAAGCCCTGACAGCACTGCCTGTGCCTCCTCAGGGCTCTGCTGGTGAGCTGTGCCATCACAGCAAGGCAAAGGTTTTCAGAACCAGAGCAACTGAAGAGGTCATTGGTAAGGCAACAAAAATAGGGAAAAGAGCAGGCGTGGACAACAGATGACAGTGGTGTTGCTTAATGCAATGTTCAGTGGTGTTCATTCTACAGGGGTGAAGGGAAAAGCAAGGTGAGGTGAGACAAAAAGAGCTGAACTCTTGTTTCCTCTGAGAAGTTCTGCAGTCTCCAGGAAAATAAAAAGAACAAATCGCAGGAACAGGCATAACAAAAGAAACCACAAATATTCATCATCGAGAACCCCCACCTCCTAAAATCTTCTCCTTTAGATTCTCACGTCCGATTTAAAAATCAAGATTTTCATCTTCCTCCCATCAACAGTATTTTTTTTTTTAATTTTTTTTCCTCTGGGTTTTATGCAATAATTAAATGTAGTCTGAAAGAAGAAATATCTCACCAGAAATAATGAAGGTTCCCTGCAGAAATTATATTTTGTGTAAAGGAAAGCTACAGTGAAATGCATGATCTCAGCCTTGTAAGTAAAATATCATGTTTGCATTTGAAAGGCAGTGAGTCTCAGTTCAAATCAAATTTGTATAGTTTCAAACTGTGCAAACACAGAGACATTTCAGTAGTCACAGCTGGATTTTTGGCATGTGATGTTCAGGGCACCCACCACACTGTCAGTAGCTCAGCAATACTCACAGCTACTGCTTAGTACACCTGATGCTGCCTCACTTACCATGCTGGAAGTTAATCAGGTCGCTCATATCTGTTGCTGTTTTCCACTAATTGCCGAAGCCTGACAGCAATGAACAGATTTTTTCCCCTGCTCTGTGTGTGTCCTTTCACTTTTCCATCCCACCAGGTAACCTTCATATTTTTAATTATTGAGCTAAACACAACTTGTAGGTCTAATCTAGGCCTCTGCTTTTTAGAGAAGGACTATTCTGTGTCTACCATCTGTGCTGCAGGATCTTTTATTTGGAGATGATTGATAAGGTTAGGCATGCTGTGTGCAGTATGGAGAGGTAGAAATCTACCGATCTCTCAAGTCAAAAGAAAAAGGTTTCATGGACGAAGTAAGTTGTTTTTCCAGCAATATAACAATTCCATCAATCATTAGTGAAAGGAAAAGGAAAAAGATTAAAATGTATTCTAACTATCTAGGATATCTAAGAGATCACTTTGTATCTTTAGACCAATGAAGTCAAACTATACAGTTTAACATTGACAACCGCCATGTATAACAGAGTACTAGAGATGCATAAGACAATCTACACCACAAAAGCCTTTGAATCCTTCCTAGGATTCCTAGATTAATTTCTCAGAAGACCACACATATTTTATAAGAGATGCTCTTAGTACAGAACATAGAAAACTTCCTAAGGCACTGGCAAGAGTAATGGCCAGAAAGTGTCTCAGCCTTACATGGCTACAGGTAGTCTGAGTTAAAAAGGACAATGCCATTAGATGATTATTACTGTTATTATTCAGTTTTTCAGGAACCGGAGAATCCCCTGGCACTAGGTGGGAAAAACCCCAATTGCCTTATTACTACTGAAAGTTTAGGAATTAGTCTACCCTGGAGCAGTATCCATCAGGATGCTGAATGAGGAGCAAGATCTTCCAAAGACCGCCATGCAGGTCCCTGCCAGCCTGCTTCCTGGGGACACACTTGGGCATCCCCATGCCCAGCCAGAAGGTTACCCACTGCCTTAGCCTGGTACCCACTTTTAGTGACAGAGAAGCCACCACACATCTGAGCTTGGCAGCCCCCACCACCAGCATGCAAAGCCTCTGAAACACCACTTCCCACCACAGGCCCTCCTAACAACAGGGACAGGTTCCTGAGATGGAATGTCCTTAAGAAAAAGATTACAATGGCAGACAAGCAGCAGACTTCACCTTCAAAAGATAAATATCTCCTGCATTTTGCAGTGGCCTTGTACTCTGGCACAGTGATTAGTAATTCATGTATTTTAAGAAGCTAACTGCTATTCCACTATTTTTTGGTAATATTTTGATAGGCCTCCTGACTGTAGACACAGATAGAGGTGTTGAGAATGGTGCTGCTTACAGTCTCTTTTCTTTGGCTGTAGTATGTTTTTTCTGCTCAGTTGTAACAGAATTATTTTCCCCCTGTATTACAGTAGACCAATATCAGCATTTGTATCACGGATTTGGGGACTTGGTCATGACCTGAGGCAGTTTTTCGGTGTTGATTAACAGAACATACAATGAAAACCTGAAGGTGTTAAAATTACTGCTTTGGTGTAACATACAACAATTCTAAATTAACCCTAACCTTCTAACCTCACACTAAACCTCATTTGGATCCACCTGCATTTACAGGCAAAGTAGAATATCTCAGAAGGAAAGAATTCTGCCATTTATAATTACAGTGACTTTTCCAGTATTAGGAAAAAGTTCAATATCACTTTTTCTTATGCTGTAACATAGAAGAGAAAAACAACTATACTGAAAACTGTTATTGTATCTATCCTTTCCAATAGAGCTGCTGCATTTTCCTTTCTTTTCCCTTTTCCTTTTTCTTCCCTTTTTCCCTTTTTCCTATTTCTTTTCCTTTTCCTGTTCCTTTTCCTTTTTTAAAGCATCAGCTATAAAAAAAACCAAACACAGACATGAAACCACTGATGTATTGTCAAGAGTATCAGAAGCTTGGTTTATCAAGCCCCAAATGGATTTTCATTCTCCATTGCAACTGCAGTGAGCTTAAATTTGTTTCAGACCCTGCCAAGTAAAACTACAAGCAAGAGGTTCCTACTGTAGGTCCTCTCATGTTTATTTCTACTGTAGCCAGAAAACAAGTTAAAATGTCTCTTTTAGCACTAATCTGAAATAAGATAACTAAAGAAAACCACCTGTATAAACAGTTGTTTAATACAGATTGCATCAAACAGCTTTGGTGCCACAGAGAATCTGAATGCACAGAAATGTGATGTTTGACATTTTTCCCTAGAACCCAATTAAAATAAGAAAAGTAAAATGTACAGAAATAAAATATGCCTAGTAAATATGTTTCATCCTCTCTTGATTTACCTCACACTATTGAACCACAGAAATGGGACGATTATCTGCAAATTAAACCACAAATTAAGGACATCTCATTTGTTATTATTAGGTACTATATAAGAGATAATAAATCACAGTGAATCTCCAATTAGAGTATTTTCCAGAATAAACAGTTATTACGGTCCAGTTTAATAGATATTACTGCCAGAGGGGACTACTGTTATCATCTTTGACCACTGCTATCATTGTTTTTGCAGTGCATAAAGCAATTGTTAAAACTTTGCTTTAGATTTAATTTAATTATGAGTTATGCAACAAAAACCAAAGAAGTTCACTAAAATAGCATATAATTAAGTTCAGCTATTCGCTTTCCTTCCTTTCATTCTATCATTATTAAGATTTGGTCCTCCTGTAGTCTTGGAGTGATATGGTTATTCAAGAAAAACTAACATTTATGTAAAAAAATTGGAATATCTGCCCAGAAAAGACAGGTTCGCATCTCAAAATAAATAAATTATTTTTTTAAAAATAATGGGAAAGCGGCACGCGATATACCAGATTCCTATTGTGAGGCACAAATTCTTCACAACACTGGGAGACATTGCAGAACAAAAATACTATTAGAACTGATTCAAAAGGAACATTTTTGGCTAGGATGGAGACTTTTGACATTATTTATTAGGTTCAAAAATGCTTAACAAAGGCTTAACAATAGTCCTGTGGAAACCACTACATCTGAGGCACTTTCTGTTGTTATGTCCGGCATTGATTTGAAGATGCCCAGCGTTAGTAGAACAATTCCCTCACAGCAGTCAATGCAAGTGAGCATTCATACATGCACAAGCAAAAGCCTGTGAACAAACCATATGGAAACAGGAAAAAAAGTAAACATTTATTAACCTCTTTGTGGGGAGATGAGTGGAAAGAACAGGCCAGCGGCGAAGGAGACGGTCATGCCAAATTTATGCAAAAGAAGGTGTTTGCCCCGAGCATTTCTTTTCTCCACAGAATTTGAAGAAGCCTGGAGAATGTCTCCAGTGCTATGGTAACTAGGGGTGCTGGGGGTGCTGTCACCAGCCATCCGCCACCCAGACGCAGCCTGTACGTGATGCAGGTTGGCAGCTTTGGATGCTGCTCCTGTCTCCTTCCACACCCGTGGCTGAGGGAACCCTGGCAGAGGTGAAAAAAGCTAAGCAGATTTCTGTAAGAAAACAACCTGAGTGAGGATTTTGCTCAGCAGCTGAGCTGACATATAGATGTATGCAGAAAAAGACCCAGAAAGATGTACATTATTCTCACTGTGTGCACAAAAAGGTACTTCAAACCTGCCTAACTGGTGCAGGCAGAAGGTTTGTTCATGATGCAGGAGGATACTGCCTATCTCCCTACCATAGTGGGGCCAGAAAATCACATCCATCCTCATCTGAGAATGGGTATACTGAGGCAGTAAACAAAAACATAATTTGAATCATAAGGTCACTGGGGACTCAAACATGTTATGTCACTGAACAGCCAGAGTAGCATCGCACAACTAAACTGTTCAGGTTTACTCTTCAGCCATAAGCTTCCTTATGAGGGAAATATCAATTTTCCAGCATAATCAATATTTAAATTGGTCTTGGAGAAAAAGGACTTCCAACATAGGGATAATAGACTCTAAAAATCGGTTTTTCATTTGTGTTTAAAGTGTGACAAATAGTGTAACTGGTTTCTGAAGAATGCCACAGACTGTTAGCCAATATAAAGAGATCTCGGATGGGCAGAGTTTGGTGACAAGACTGAAAGTAAACCACAAAAAAAATGGGGAAAATGGGTTCATATGGAGAAGAAGGAGGTAAAATCTACCTGGCCCAGCATCTGCTCTCTCAGGCATTAACCTGGGAATTACTCCTCCCACAGCCCCAGGAAGCACCTCCACTCTCCCCAGTGAGCAGAAGCTTTAGTAGCACAGATAATTCAGCATCTTTAACTGCACTCATGTTGGCCCAGAGGATCCAAGGAGGTTTGTGTTCTTCTTGCCCTCAGCCTGGCAGGGAAGTCATCCTGGGTGAGGGGGCAAGGAAACACTGTGGTGGTCAACCCATTTCTTCTCTAGAATGGATTGAAAGAAGGTGGAGAACGAATTTAAAATGCTATACAGTGGAGCAGCAACCACCAATAGACAGTTAATTAACTCACCACCTCTCTTTCTCTTTTACATGAAAATATTGCCTTTCCAGTTCTTGCAGAATAAAAAAAAGATCCTGAACTTCTAAATGTAAAGCAAGGAGTTAATGTTCACAACTTCTGAGTGCTTGGAGACAGCAATGCTGTCTGCTTAGATCTAGCAGCTCAGCATCTTTAATATTAGCCGGCAGATCCACACAGCCACCCTTACTTCACAGCCATACAGGTTGTGTGCACAAACCCTGAAGACCCACATACCTCTGATTGCTTTTAATTTTAGACATTAATTCAGTATTTCTAGCCTGATGAAAACAACTTTTTATTTGGCTTCTTTCTATTCATTTCTGCAAAGCAGAAGATTTCTACCCCTGGACACTGATGTTCCCTGTGCAGCAGACCTTGACAAGCGACGGCTGAACATTTTCCCACACCCTCTCAAGCCTGCCTGGGAGGGACTTGCTTTTTTATGGACAGTTTATTATATTAAATATGCAGACGTGAGATTACTGTAGGGGGAGGCTAAAAACAGTGCTTTTAAAAAAAGCGAGGAACAAACTTGCAATTCATATTAATTAGTACTTAGAATTGCAAAAAAGTTCCCGGGTACATTCAGTAGTTACATGTTTTATGGGTATATCTCATTGCCTTGCATAGAAATACAATGAAGCATGTACTTAAGATGTCCATTCCTATAGTAAGCAAGCTTTGAACTGGGGAGGTGTTACCTCTGAGGGCAGTTCACACACATGCTCCCAACCCTGACTGTTCATTTACAGTCAAGTCCAAGATCAGATGTGATGTAAAATACATGTTTTTTCTGAATAATAGCTTGCTTCAGTAAGCCATTTGGACATATTAGTGAGACTATAAAATACAAATCACAGTTGGTATTTTAACTATTGAAATACCATTCCAGTGACTTTAACTATAACAAGAGGCAAAGTTTAATGGCTCTTGCTCTTTAAGATGAATTTCAAAGTTTTTAACATTTTCGTGAATAGTTTACTGCCTGTACAAATTAGTTTTCAGAATTTGGAAATCTGTAGGATTGTGGATTCAAATAGTCTGAGTTTTCAAAGAGATTCAAGTCCTTAGATTATGCTCAATTCAAGAGGAATTCATGGCATAAGTAGATCCCAAGAGCTTCTACAGATAAGGCTGTAGTAGAAGCACTAGGGGACAAAAAAATAGTGAGAACAGGTCTTACACTGAATTTCTTATCTGCACACCCCTTGAGAGTACATGTACAGGGACAATAGATTTGACACTAACATGATGTCATTAGCTGCTACATCGCTCATTATGGTCATGTCAGGTTTAAAATACATTCTGAAAGAGATGCAAAATTTATTCCCAGAAATACTTAAATATAAAATGAACTAAACTAAAAAGAAAATTAAGCGTCATGGCCCAAGAAATGCACAAAAATATGGAAACATAGGAAACATACAGTCTATTAAAGGTTAGGAGAAGGCCAGGGGCTATCTCAAGGCTGTAATTTGAGGACTTGCTTGGAAATGTATGTTCAAACACTGCTTTTGCCAACAAGCACCTGGGAAGTGGTCAGCACCAGAAATGTGACAGCCCTATTCTTGTCCCAAAATGATGCAGTATGTAAAGACTGAAAATAACCATCTATGCTTGATTAATTAGGTTTGTAAGCATTGTTGGGGAACTAAACAATATTTCTAAAGATTTCAATAGTTCAAAGATTGCCCTATGGCCGTCTGGCCAATACATCTTCCAGCACACACAGTTTACAAGCATTTTTCTTCCCAATATGTTGTCTTCGTTTGGTGCGACATTGTTTGAGCACAGGTCTATTTGGGTCAGAGTGGTTTTCTTCCCATCACAGCAGTGGTGCTGAGGACGGCACTCGGACCATACATCTTCCATGTCATTTCAGTCAAAGGCACATGATGCTTCCCGGTGCCCAATCAGGAAGGGTCCGGAGCTGAAACGGGGGCATATTGGCAACCTCAGCTTTCTTAATGACAGCCATTGTCCCAGACAGACAAAAGCACGGTTCTGAATATTAGCATGCAGCCTTGTGTAAAGGTCATCTGTATGGCACATCCATCATCGCCCTAAAACAGGAGGGCAAAATGCTTTAAAAATTCTGTCAAACCCTGTTATTGTCAGAATATGTCTGAAAGTTGGCAACTGATGCTAACGCAGCGACCACTTCGAACACTCCTCCTCCTCCTCCTTCTCCTCCTCCTCGGTGGCAATTCGGCGAGGGGCTGAATGCGTAGCAGCAGTGGGGAAAGAAAACTCAAGATAATAGATACATTCTTCCTAACTGCTAGTAGGGGGGCTACTTTAATTAGGCTACTCAATTAAAAAATTAACCTAATAATCTGTAATAATTAGGCTGAACAACAGCTCTTCCCATAAGGTAGTGCTCCCACAATACCTCTGGTGTTGGCTTTCTAGTAAGAGGCAGTCAGCAACTGTGCTCTAGTTTTGAGGGTCAGTAACACATATCTCACTTGTAAAAGCACTGGAAAACCAAAATAAAAAGGATATAAGGTTGCAGCTAAAATCTGTGACTACTCCTTCAGTAGGCATGAAAATAATGCCAGTGAGGTGACACCAGCTGAATACTTATATCAGCAAGTATTTCTCACTATATGACATTTACAGTCTGGCCCTTAGACTGGGCATGGAAGGGACACAACTGTTACAATTGTTTTAGAGGTCTCTTTAGTAAAATTAATAGATGACAGGAAAATTCCATTATCAGTGTTCATTCATTTAGTTAAATTAAATAGTTTGACTCCTTTGTTCACTGAACAAATACTGGCTTCCCAACCATTTTCTGCCCCACTAAACAGTTAGAAGACAGAAAGATAATATTATCTACGGGGTACTTTGGTTTTAACAGATCTTCTATGTACAGCAGGGTTGCACAGTTACATATTCAAAATTTTTTTTTTTTTTTTTTTTTTTTTTTTTTGATTTGGGAAGACTGTTTGCTTTACAGTAAGATAGGAACTGCTTCTCTCCTCACCACAGCAAAGGTTCAGCCCAAGTTTGTGACTTCCCAGGCACCAGAGCAACAGCATTTTTGATCAAGGCTCTTTCCAAGCAGCTCCCCTTCACTCTAATAAATACTTGAACACATGCTCTGAGGGAGGGGGGCTCCTAAGAAAGACAACCCCTAGACAAGAATAACAAGCTATTAGAGGGCATCCAAAGGAGAGCAACAAGGATGGTGAAAGATCTGGAAGGGATGACTTAAAAGAGCAGCTGAAGTCACTTGGATTGTTCAGTTTGGAGAAAAGGAGGCTGAGGGGTGACCTCACTGCTGTGTATGGATTCCTCATGAGGTGAAGAGATAGGACTGGCACTAATTTCTTCACTCCTGTGACCAAAGAAAAGGCTCTACACTCTTTCAGTCTGAAACACTCTCTACCTCTCTGACCATCTTGGTGGCCCTCCTCTGGACTTCCTTAAACAGCTCCATGTACTTGTGTTGGGGATGATAATAAGCATGAAGTAATTGGTGTGGGATGCACCAGTAAGTCAGCCTGGATCAGCTGCCCTGACTTAAACTCCCAGCTGACCTAAGGGCTACTAATGTCCTGCTGTCCATGGGTGGCCTATGATTTGTCCCAGTGCAACCAGAATACTCCAGGATAACATCAGCTACAGGTAAGGTACATTAACTGCATGTGGGCCTTATTATTTCCCATTAATGTGTTATGTTTCAGCTAAGTATTTCTCCTGTCTGACTGCCCAGTAAAATTCAATTTAACCATCTGGTCAAAATAGGTGATTATCCCTCTATATTCAGTATTGGTGAGCCTCACCTTGAGCTCTGTGTGCAGTTCTGGACCCCTACAATTTAAGAAGGATGTAGGGGTAGTCAGATGGGTTAAGAGAAGCATAACATAGCTGCTGAAAGAGCTGGAAGGCATGGAGTGAGGAGCAGTGAGGACTTTGGGTTTGTCTAGTTTGCAAAAGGGCAGCTGAGGAGCAACCTCATTTCTCTCTCCAGCTTCCTGAGGAGAGGACGTGCAGAGGGAGGTGTTGATCTCTTCTCCCTGGTACCCAGTGACAGGACGTGTGGGAATGGTTTAAAGCTGAGCCACTGGAGGCTTAGACTGAGCATCAAGAAGCATTTCTCTTTCGAGAGGGTGGTCAAGCAACGAGGCTTCCTAGTGAGGTGGTCAATGCCCCAGGCCATCCAGTGTTTGAGACATTTGAACAAACCCTCAACAGCATGCTTTAACTTTTGGTTAGCCCTGAATTTATCAGGCAGTTTGTCTACAGGGTTGTTGTAGGTCCCTTCCCTGGGGATCCCTTCCCTACAGGTTTGGCCACTAACTTGTGTGTCCCATGAGAGTGTCCCCCATGCTCCAAGGCTGCACGTGGAGGTCAGCAGACACCAGCTTGAGGCTTCCTGCTTGAGGCTCCCAGAAGGGTCAGTGTGTAGGAAGCAATCCTGCCACCACTTCTGTACCACCACGTGTTGCTACTGCCACGGAGTGGGAAGGGACCCCTCCTGCAGACCTCCCATTAACCTGCAAGCACTGAAGAGTGATTGTCACCCTATAAGCAGGCATCCCCTGAGAGCACCCTGCTCTGGAGGTGCACCTTCATACCCTGGGTAGATCAGGTGGGATCAACCTGCCGGTGAGCAGTCAGTCCCTGCCACCCCCACCCAGGCTGCACACACACCTCCCACCTGCATTTCAGGTGGACACCCACCTGCCAGCCAAATGGCACCCTCACAGCCATAGGTGAGGTTTTGGTTTTCACTTAGATAATACTCATGAAAACCCAGATGCAAACCCAAACATCCCACACAACAAATATTTTCATTATTATTAGAGTGACGGGATCAGCTTCTGCACTGACTGCAAAACTGCACTTGTTCAAAGACTAAGGGAACAGCCAAATAGAAAAATATGCACAAAAATTACATTTAGGCATTAGATGCTTTCCTCCTTGAGCCACAGAATCGACTGCATGTTCACAGCTGGAATTTGTTTTGGCAGTGGGCCCTTATTAGATGAATTAGGGGGTGTCTAAGTTCGTGTAATGTTCTCAGAACAAAGATTAGACAGCTACAGAAATGAACCACCACATCAACACATCACAGCTGTCAGCACACATATTGCCTTTTTATAATGCTGGGGTTTTTTTTAAAGATCAATTTCTTCCCCTCACAACAAATCCTGCCTTTTGAAAAAAAAAATCAAAACTAAAAAAAAAAACCCTCAAAAAAACCCCATGGGCTCAGTAAAGTTTTCATTACTGGGATGGGAAAAACAATATTTCTTCCAAAAAAATCATTATTTGTCTTTAAGTTTCAGCTTTTTTTCCACAATACAATTCATGAGGATTTCCTTAGCAGATGATAGGTGCCAGAAACAACTTTTGGGTTATGAAAAACTGTCATCTGTACTAAGCAACCAGAGAAAATAAGATTCCTGTCTTTCAGTTACAGACACATCACACAGCTATATCATTAAGCTCAGGATTTACTGACTCTAGGAGAGACTGTGTGCTTCCTTGTGTCCCATACATGTTTGTTTACCAGACTTATAAATTTACATGAGACCAAAGATACATGAAGAAAAAAAATACCACTTCTTCTCTAAGCTGTGGTGGACCAAACCTGAGTCTTTTTATATACAAAATCTGCATACCACAAATACTTGCATTCTCATTCTGCTGTGCCACAAGGGTACCACTAACACTTAAACCACCAGGAAAATACAATCCCTTCATACACCCTCTTTTTTGTCATTGTTCTCACTTTTGTCATTTTTGTTGATCCCAGCATCTACCATGTCAGGTGTTTGGTAAGTTTACCAGCACAATAAATAAAATCAACCTACTTACAAACACTTATTCTATTTAGTTGTGAGGATATATATATAGACTTAGACTCTCAAAGTATATACAAGTGTGTGACATCTTTTCTGACATTCCTTTTTTCTGACATTCCTTACTCCTATCATAAAGCATTCTGCTCACCGGTCACTTTACTTGTGTTTTTGCCAACTTTCAGAAACTCTGAAGCACATTGCCAAAAAGAGTCACACAGTGTAAGTCAATTTCATACCCATAGATAATTCATCATGCCTTCTTTGTAAAATGCAGAGAACATTATCATAAATGGAATAACATTACACACTGTCTGGCGAAGAGAAGAAAACCACAAGACCTGTTTACTATCAATCTTTTTCAGGTATATTTGACAGGTGGTACCAAAAGCTGACACTGAGAAGGACATCAAATGGAGTATGTGTAAAGGTGGACTGTTCAAATAACCAGCAAGGCACTTTGTGGTATAAGGATGAGGACAGGTTTATAAAGCCACAGAAGTATTGACAGCACTGTAATGGGATTAACCATATTTGTGCCAAAAAACCCCACGAAGCCATTTGCAGCTAATCTGAACAACCTGCTTTAAACTCCAACCACCAAACACAACCCAAAAGTCTTCCAGGGCTCCAGGTTAAACTCATTTTGAGTGCAGAGGCAAACCCATGGATCTAGTGCCATGCAAGTTGTCAGGATACATGCAGCTGAGTTACATTGCCAGAGGGGTTTGCAAGAGACCACACTCATGGAGTCCTTCACAAAGCCATGAGACAAATTAGTCAGGAGCAATACATTTCTTTGCTTCATTGGGGGATTTCAGACACCCTGAGGTCTCCTCTGACAATCATGTTCAGTGTCAGTGCTAGTTTTGTGATAACATTTTTCTGAGAATTATAATGACTAGCAGGGAAGTTTACTCTCCACCCTAATCTAATTGAAATCAAATACAGGTTGAATTGTTTCCTGGGAAAAGGACACTTAATTATTGGATGAGTTTCCCTAAACTTGCTTAATCTCCTATTTAAGCTATCTGCTTGAACTCAACTGTTTGAGGGTGAAAACATATAGCATAAATAAAACACAGGGAAATAGAGAAAAAATGTCCAGACTCCCTTTTTCCTTTTTTTCATTGTTTATTGCTTTGAAATTGCAAATATGTGACAGAAGAATAGCAGTGGGGTATTTCCCAAACTATATTGAGCTAGTGAACTGCTTCAGCATGGTGAAGATGGTAGTAAAGCCAATACATCCACTGAACATTTGTGATTATTCAGCAAATAAGGCTGACAAAGCTCAAGCAAAGCTAATTTAAGAAGTATTTAAGATGTACTTCCTGTAAAAATAAATAAGTAACTAGATAAAAAAGCCTATAGTCTGATTGAGGATTCTTATTACTCTCTGTGTGAAAGGACTTAGAAAAAAAAATACACAGTAAAGTTTTAAACACGCAACCTAACACTGAGAGGCACATATGATCACCACACATCCCTCACTTAATCTCCCATTTAAACCAGCTCGGTTCATATAATCTACATAAGATGTGCATTAAACATGGATAAGAGCAACATAATTCATCTGTTCTAAAGTAAGAGGCATTTTAGCCTAGCAACAGAATAAACAGCATATCCTATCCAAGTTGGTGAGTCCATCATTTCAGCAAAGGACTGTGCTATCATTAAGAGCAACTGAATTAAGCATCAAACTCTCCAGTTCTTTGCCAGAAACGGCTGCATTGCTCTGTACCCATAATTTATGGCAATTTATAGAGGGTTATTTTGCAGGCAAGCATTTACCAGTTCTTTAGATGAAGGGCATGCCTTCACTTCATGTGCATCAACAGAAAAAGAAGGCTTTTTGTTACATCTTCTCTTGTTGGTTGCATCAGGGAGGGCTAAACAATCTAAAAAAAAAGCCCCCCAAAAAACCAAACCCAAAAACCCAAACAAAAAACCAACTAAACAAAAAACCAACAAAACCCCAAACCTTTTTCTACAAACATATCTTCGTTCATAAAGAAAAACATTGTGCTCTGTTTTAAAAGCCTGAAGTATTTGATAAGAATTTTGTGAAGCCAATTTTAAAACCTAAAGTGTTCAGTGAGCAGTAGAAGTATCAAAGCATGGCAAAAGATAAATAATTTTCATCCAAGGAATCATCATGCAACCCGTCCCCATCTCCACTTCATGTAGGAACCTAAGCAGTCAACAGGACATTGAGATTTGAGAAATATTTCTGCTATATTCCAGTCCCCCAGAGCACTTCAAGCAAAACAGTCAGCACATTAAATCTCATGTTTCCCATACTGTGTGGTGTTCCAGCTGTTTACAAAAGAAAAACTGTATCAGTTAAAGGCTCATTAGCTACTAACACAGGGAAAAATTAATTTATGTCTTCTGCAACTGGAACATAAGATGAGATATTGACCCTGACATAGATACTTGGGCTGTTCACTTTCTTCATGCCAAATTGTTTTTCAGATTTTGAAGTCTAAAATTGTCCTTGTATGTGTAATATATTTCAGAAGCAGGCTAGGAACACAGATTACAGCTCCTTTATTGCATAGTGAAAAAAAGAATTCACATGCTTTTAGTAAAATACTCAGATCAGAGTCAAGGAGATGAGTGGTTGTGTATGGTGAAATCCTTACAAAATCATCTTTTAGATTAAAAGCACTTTGTGAAGAAACAGCTTTGCAACGTTTTTCCATCACTGTTCTAGAGCATCTGGCATTCTAAAAAAGGACTGCTCTTACATTCAGGTGCTTTGGCTTCGATCTTTGTGACCACGTATTGTTAATATGCACCTTTTATTTTTAAAATAAATTATTTTGCTATTAAAGATAAGCTTGTACACATGTATGTGCATGTCTGGAAAATGGCATGAATGTGTGTGTGTGTACATTGTATATGTTGAATTTTCCTAATAAGTATTTATCTTCTTTTGGATTTTTCTTAAGGGAGAAGTGACTATAAGCCATGACATTTTGCAGGCATTCAAATTTATGAATTGCAACCGTAAGAATTCATTGCAAATCTCTTCGCAAAATCTGAGGGACATTTTCCAGCTGGTGAGCAGAGATCTCCCAAAGCTCCGGTGTGCAGGTGGAACACATGTGGAGGAACACTTCACTAGGAGCTGGGGATTTAGAGTCACCTCCAAAAGATAAAGGGAAGCAGTGATATGAAAATCCAGCCCTCTAGCAGTCCAGTGATCTCAGGGCACTGAAACAGGGAAATTTTCTACAGCAACTGCTGGAGGATAATGGTCCTAATGTTATACTGGACCCACTTCCTTCTGCAAATAGGCACATCCCTCTCTCTCTAATTCAGATACAGAAACCACTAAGGGGAGAAGGGGTAAGCACTGGCTCAGCAAAAGTGCCATCACCGATGGATATCACAAAAGCCCATAAAGGCAGGTGATGCACAGCAGAGCCAAGGGGCATGCAGAGTATTCCCCCATTGCACTTGCTCAGAACAATGCTGTCAAAAGACCTGATGGGGAGGTTCGTTGAATAAAGAGCACTGGTTTATTCCTTCTCCAGAAGAAATTCTCAGTGCCAGCAGTGTTATGGACTAGCGAACATCCTTCTCATAGAGGACACAGAGTGGGTAAAAGGTCTGATCACATATGGGAAACTCTCATGTCCTGATGAAACCTAGTGCTGCTTAATCCTGGCCTGTTGTAAATTTTGACAAGAGAATCCAAGATAAAAACACCTTTTTTTTTTTTTTCTTTTTGCTCAATCTCTTCTGTGTGCTGGCAGTGAAGCAGCAAACAGTCCCCCCCCAGCCAACCACCACAAGAGAAGCAGATCCCACTTCCAAAACCAACAGGCTTCTTCTTTGATAGGGAAGAATAGCAAATGGGGTTTCCATGAGGGCTGATCTGAGGACTACAAAAGCCACGTGGCATTCACCCAACAGTCCACTCAGTGTCACTCTGCCATTTCTGCTACACACAGCTACAGAAACTACAGTGTTCCTTGTGAACATCCAACAGTGTGACGCCACGAGGATATGCCACACGTACCCATTTGCTAATGAAATCTCAAAAACAGTGAATTGTAAAATAATGCTTGAAGTTAGTTATGTGAGAAGATTTAATTTCTTTCTGTTTTTTTCTGGTTTTTTGTTGTTTGTTTTTGGTTGGTTTTTTGTTAGGTTGTGGTGGGGGCTTGGGGGAAGGGGTTGTTTGGTCAGTTGTTTGGCTGGTTTTTTTACAGGGAAGCCCTCTGTATGTTTGGGCAAAATAAAACAGTGAAAAATGCTTAGAGAAAGGAACTACCAGTGAAGACCTCACCTACCACCTTTTGTGTAAGAAACTTTGTCTTTTATTCCTGGCAAGATGGACACAAACCCTGAATGACTGTGACTGCTTCACCTGCCAGCCTTCCCTGATGCAGGCATTCACGTGCTGTCTTGCTTTCACCTCACCTTCCCTCTCCCATCCTACTTCTGCTACAACCACTCTGAGCAGCATCCATCTGGGCAGGCTGTGCAGCTTCAGAAGCAATGCATTTGCTGCTCATCAACATTTTCTCCTAGTTCTTGTGAAAGGAGACATGAGAAAATTCTCAACTGCCACTACTTGTTATAATGAGTTCAAATTTAATTCGCAGATAATTCAAACCCACCCAATTTAGTTCTGAATGGCACTAAAGTTCAGCAAATCTCTGCTTGGAAACTTCCAGTGCCTGCCCCATTCAGGCACTGTCAAGATGATATGAAATCCAGAAAGCATACAAGTTGCAAAGGCAACATGCTCAAATTAATCTTACCCTCCCTTACTAAGCTCCTCTGCAAAAAACACTAACTCATTTCAGGTTTGAGTATTCTGAATCTAAAACAGCTCTTATCTTAACTTGCCTATGTGAGATTTACAAATGAGAAAAGAACAAATAAGGAGTAATTTAAATTTTAATTTAAAACCTCTCCATTTTCTTATCCCTTATCAAACTGCCAGCATTTTTCCTGCTAACAATGATCCAAGTGTCATGGGCACAGCACAGCCCCCTACCACAAACCAAGTAATCTCTTTCATCTAAAACCCTGATCCCTTTAATAAACAAAATACGAAAAGGCAGTCAAAATTACGCTCTGGCTTTATGAAAGAAGCAGGGAAATCCTCAGAGCACAATCCCCTACTTGTTATTTTCACAGCCCACGTGACCCAAAGTCATTCTGAAGGATAAAAAGACAGAGGCTGCCACCAGATCTCTGCCATGATTTTTCCACAGTTCCCAGCCTTAGCCCATCTGTTATGCAGCGGCCACATGAATGGCATGTGTCAAGAGAGTCATCACTGTGCAAACTGCCCAAAGAAATCAACCAGCCAACATCCTTTTGCTTCCATGGCTTCAGCAATTGTTGCTGAGCCAGCTACCATATGGTGAATAATTAGTTTTTCGACCCCACTCTAGAAAAATGTTCTCTCCATTGCCAGGCATTAGCAATATGTGTGTTAATGAACAGCAGATGATGAATGCCTATACATTAACAAAAGTTGAGATTGCAGCAAGCTGCACTCACCACAAGAATCCCAGTGACTCTTAAGGCACCAAGTGATGGACGGTGGCAAGTCACAGCCGAGAAGTAAAATTCGACCATATTCCTCCATTTCTCAAACACTCAAGCAACTTTCCAATAAACCATCCTGCTCCTGCTCCTCTCCTCTTCTCAGCCCCTTTTTTAAAATGATGAATTCAAACCACGTAAAGGATTGGCAATGTAGAGCTCTCAAACAGACGTCTTCTGTTCTCAGGCAATTGAGGTGCATTGTATAAAGAGCTGGGACACAGGTTCCTCCACACTTCTCTTTGTCTGAGTGCTCGATGCGTATGAATTCATACTGAATACCTGCAGTGTGCAAGCCCCTTGAAAAGTCAGTCCCAGACCTCTGAGCAAACACTCACCTCCAAGGACTGAGGATGGTAAATATGTCTGATGGTTCCATCAAATGGACTTAAAAGCTCAGCTAAGACCTCGAAGCACATAACACTCCCTGAAGTGATCTTTTTTTTTCTAGCCATCTAATTAAAAAGAGATCTTATCTACATTCCTGTACAGAATGAAATATCCCCATATTGTGCAGACATCATGAGCTGATGATCACATTCAGAAAAGCCGATGGTTCTGTCTATTGTCTGTCATTAATAAAGTCCCAAATGCACCCCAAAGCCATTTTAAAATAAAAGCAACTACTTACAAACAGACCTGTAAGAAATCAACTGCTATGGATGGAAACAACTTCAACTCTGGCACATACATTTTGTGTAGTACAGACATGCACATTTTAATATGCATCACAACTATAACATATCAGGCAATAGCTACTTTGCAAAAGACAGGGGACAGTCTAGGCAGCCAAGAAACCTCAGCTGCCTTCACGTAGTGGTAAAAAACACAGAGCACACTGAGATGAGTAGCCTGATCCCCATTCAGATCCTGTTGCTGACACTGCCAAACCTTAGGTAATTTATTCAGTCTCTCTGCACGGTATGGTCCAACCGGACCATGGTACTGACAGTGCCTACTTCCCAAAGTATCTTCTTTGCCGTATGAGTAACCAGAAGAAAGCAGAAGTCAGCTGGACCACAAAGAGTAGCTGGACACAGGTCTGAACTCACTTTCTGAGCCTGACTAGCAGACAGCTCTTGAAATCTGCATCTGCACTTGTTGTTTCATCATGTGTCAAGCCTGCCCATTAGGCAGAAAGTTTTTTTCCCAAGACTATCCCAAATTTTGGACACAGCTAACACACACGGGCAGTGCCAGTGGTTTGGGGTTTTCTTACATCTTTATGAAAAGAAAATGATTGCAGATTTAGCTCCTTTTGGTGCAGTACTGGGTAGTGATACATTTAATTCATGTGAGAGTATTAAATGGGGAAACCATCATCTGACAGCCGAACATTCAGCAATATCTTGTTGATAACAGTTTGAACATTCAGCTAACTCTTGCTGATAACAGTTGTTAGCACAAGAAAGAGTTCAGCCAGTTTAGTTCAAACAGTGCTACTGCCTATGGAAAAATGTATTTCATCTGCACTCATTCCTTTTCTATTTTTCTTTTTATTCTCTTTCCTTCACTACCTGCTGGAGTTTAAAGTTTGCAGGAAAGCGTGACCACAGAATTAAGAAGTTCTTTGATAGCACCTCACTATATCAAACACTCATATTTTGCAGATGGCCAGCTTCTTTCAGTGGACCAAGGGTTTTGTACCTTCTGGGGACAGTATTTTATACTTGATGAACAGGTAGTGATGATATACAAAGAACACAGTATAAAATTGTTTCCACACAGCAAGAGGCAAAGTGTCAGTTCTCAGTTATGGAGCTCTGGACCAGACTCCAGGCCAAGCCTGAGACCAAGGTTGGTAATTCAAAGACATAGTTTTATGATTCACAAATTTGCAAGCAAAGCTGGTCTGAGACATTCCTATCCTCTGTGCTACTGCCTTTAAACTGCTTCCAACACATTCTCTGAGTGCATGCTCAAGAAACTGTTCTGTGTTAAAAATAACTTCTAAAAACCAAAATACTTTAAAACTGCACTGCAATAAGTAACTGGCAGGGACATGAATTGCCTTATGGAAATTACCAGCATTCAAAATAAAGATAAGCTGTGCCAAATACCAATATATTTGGTCAAAGCATTAGGCAGTTATTCAACTATTTACATTAGCAGAATTTTTACATACACAAAATACACTGAGAAAACACATCAACAGTTGTCCCTCAGTATTCCAAGGCCTGAAAACTTTTTTATTTTATTTAAATGCAATTCTGATTTTTTGTGATCAAAAAAAGACCCTTTATACCAGCTGCTGATACCAAGAGCACCAAGCTGCTACCCTAGTTCCCTGTAAAATTTTTTGCCTTGCAAACAAATATTCATCTAAAAATACAGTTTATGGTTAAAAGAGGTCAATCTTTAAGAAGTTTACGAATGAGCAGCTTTGATTGTCACTGAGATAATATTCCAAATCAAATTCTTCCCTTCTTCAGGCAAAAGTATGCTTCCCAGAGTTTAAGGATTTTAAAATAAAACAAGGAAAGTTTTTGACCTTTTTAAAATCATTCAAGGGGAGATGTCCTTAATTATCTATTACATCCTCTGGCTGTGACCGGTCACAATGGATATTTCAGTGTCCCTAGCAAGTCTGTATATTTATCTTTCACTTTGTGACACAGCCAATTTTCCAGCTCAAGTAAAGCATTAGATTGTACTATCTGCCCACTGTCATAGAAATGTATCCAGAAGCCTAAACACCTCAAGAATACATCCAGGAGACCAGCCATAGGAGTTAAAAAAAACTAATTATATTTTACTGAACAGTAAATTCTTTTCCTGTATTGCTTTCAAACTTTCAATCCATTCCCAATGAATAAATATCTTTTTTTTTTTTTTTTTTTAATCACCCTGGAAAAATCACAAGATAGACCAGGTGCCTTCAACCCTTTGTGAGGAAAAGGGCTCTCCATGGCTGACCAGATATTGTGTTAAATTACAGAGGCCCAGAGAAGGCCATAGAAAAGGTCTTAAATAGAAACTGAAATGATTGGCATGGTCTATCTTAGTGAGAATAGAACAGAAATATAATATCAGTGCATACAACAATTGACAGCCTAAAAATTGTGAACTTGTATGAATGTTGGCTCAACGACTATAGAAGTCAGTTGGAAAATGCTTCAGTTATTGCAGTGCAAATATAGTGAATTTTTTCTAAATATGAGCCTTGGAAAACACTTTAGATGCTACAAAGAGATGAGGATATGGTCATCTTGCATGTAGGAAAGCAAAAAGTTAGACATTTCAAGCTGTGTCTTGAGATGGTGGCTTTGGTAACACCTGTGGAACTCCACTGTGTTTTAGAGGGTTTGTAGAAATGAGGGTATTAGGGAAAAATAACACATTTGTACAACTGGAACAGCAGCTACAGTTTTATCCTACAAGGTTTCTATTTCTAATGGTGATGATCCATCCAGGAGAAACATATCTTGATTCTAAGCAATCAGGAAACTATATGGCAGTGATATCTGAAAAAGATAAATCCTATTTACTAATGAATTAAATTAAAAATCAGTGTGACACCATGAACACAGGACCTTTCATGCTATTTTACTGTCACTGGTCAGGTAGAACTAGAATTTATATACTGGGTGCCTGGGAAATCTATGAATGGCATCCTTGTGAAAAGAACAGAAGAAGAATTAAGTCCCTTTAGTAATTTTCCAGAAAAAAATATTAAATCTGTCTTTAAAAAAGAATAGTATATACCCAATATAAAACAAACAAACAAAAAAGCTGTAGTATTTATAATGATCTCAAAGTTAAAAATATTCTCAGACTGATTGCAGACACAAAACTAAAACACAAAAATACAAAATCATTGTGCAATCTAAAAAGTTTAACCATTTTCCGAAAATCAGAGAGATGGAATTAAGACATCTTTAAATCCTGCATTGAAAATCTATTGAATATCTTTTTCAGTTAGGATGTGAAAAAAAAAGTCCTTCCATTTCAAAAAGAATATCTTTAAAAGTCATTATGTAGTTGAATGATCTTAAAAGGCTGCATAGAGACAGCCAAGGAAAATTCCTGACATGCATTTTAATGGCACTGGTGCAGTGGCATTTATAGTAATGTTCAAGATAAGCAGCAAGAATATATACCACTATTTTAATTATTTTGGGTTTATTTATCTATTTTTTTCCAGTAGTTAAAGAACTCACCTGTCTAAAAAATACAGATTTTTCTTAAGCCTTTGGCTTTAAAATACAGCAATAGTTGACTAAATAGAGGCCTTTGAAGCAAGAAGGCTAATACCTTTGCCCAGACGAATCCAAATTTTTGCCGGAGA
Organism: Florisuga fusca; assembly: GCA_038090715.1. Taxonomy (NCBI): domain Eukaryota; kingdom Metazoa; phylum Chordata; class Aves; order Apodiformes; family Trochilidae; genus Florisuga; species Florisuga fusca. The sequence goes on from JAAWXA010000003.1 coordinate 2,690,132, forward strand.
GGGCTATGCTGGCAACCTGCCAGGAGCTTTAAGGCTGAAGCTAATTTGCATGAAATGGAGGAAATTGCAGCTGCCCCCAGAATTAATATGGAGTCACAGGCAGCCTCAATGGAGACAGAGCATTGCACAACGGGATTTGTGAATACAAACGTGCCACACTTCCTTACTTAGGAAGAAAGTAGAAAGACTGAGTCTCCATGAAAGCTGCTTAGATACCTTTACCCTCACCTTTCAGGTCCAATGACCTCATTCCAAACCCAGGTGAGGACTGTCACTAGACCACAAATGGAGAGGAAGGTTGATTCCAGAAGATAACCACTTTCAGAAAAAGTGCTTGAGCATAGGATTAAATCCCATTCAAATACTCTCCTGGAAAAGAATTCAACTCAAGATGCCCTTAAAAACACTTAAAAATTCCTTACTCGGGGCCTCAAAAATCTCCTCCCAGTCATCCCTTGTTGTCACCATCAACACATGGTGGGTGATATGGCTCAGGACCACATGAATCGCTGAAGCTGGATGCAGGATCCTTGTACATCTGCTCTGAACAACTCTTGAAAAGTCACAGCAGGTAATTATTAGTTTGATCATAATGACAGTCTTTCATACTGCTCATACAAAATAAGCTCTTAAAGTTTTTTTCATTATTTCTACAAGAACTGTTGTGTTTGCCTAATTTCTCAACTAAATAAGCACTATTGTTATGACTTGCAGTGGAGATAAGCCATACTGTATTAGGTTTTCATTATACTTCTCATCCTGCACAGTACTGAGTTCACTCTCAGAAATACAAAAAAAAAAAAATTATTGTTGACTGGTGCTGGAAGATGTGTACAGAAAATTATATCAAAAGAAGCTAAATGCAAAAGATAATCTTGGATGCTGAGCAGAGGGAGACAGACTGCAATTCTCAGAAACCAGAACTGGCATTATCAACATGTTCCATTTATTGTCGGTTTGATCTCACTATGTTCCATCAGGAGGATGGGTTGGTTCCTTACTCCTGTAACACTCAGCAATTGTGAAATATGTAGTCAGATGCTGAAATCTGGATTTAGAACCTAACCCAAGGCAGCCAGCTGAGAAAATAACTTTATTTAGACTCCAGGACTTTAAAAATAATGAGTTCTCCAAAACATTAAACCTTAGGTTTGTGAAGCTTTGTCTGACAAGAGGCAGAATGCCCACTGCATTACTGGTGAGACATATTACAACAGTGTGAAGGGAAACACTTCTGAAAGTATCAGTACAGGATCATAGGAGGTCAGATGTCATTCATTCTTTCCCTTGCTTCAAGGCAGAATCAGCTTTACCTAACCTTTGACAGATTTAATTTCTTTCAAATCTATTCTAAAAAATGATAAGCACTCAAAGCAACTGTTCTTGTCGTTAAAATAAAACTATTTTAAAAATTTTTTTAAAAAAGAAAGAAGAAGAAAGGGGAAAGAAGAAAGAAGAGAAAAGAGAAAAGAGAAAAGAGAAAAGAGAAAAGAGAAAAGAGAAAAGAGAAAAGAAAAAAGAAAAAAGAAAAAAGAAAAAAGAAAAAAGAAAAAAGAAAAAAGAAAAAAAGAAAAAAGAAAAAAGAAAAGGAAAAAAGAAAAAGAAAAAGGAAAAAAGGAAAAATAAAAAAGAAAAAAAAGGAAAAAAGGAAAAAGAAAAAAAGGAAAGGAAAAAAGGAAAAAAGAAAAAGAAAAAAGAAAAAAGGAAAAAAGAGAAAAGAAAAAAGAGAAAAGAAAAAGAAAAAAGAGAAAAGAAAAAAGAGAAAAGAAAAAAGAAAAAAGAAAAAAGAGAAAAGAAAAAAGAAAAAAGAAAAAAGAAAAAAGAAAAAAGAAAAAAGAAAAAAGAAAAAAGAAAAAAGAAAAAAGAAAAAAGAAAAAAGAAAAAAGAAAAGAGAGAAAAGAAAAAAGAAAAAAGAAAAAAGAAAAGAGAGAAAAGAAAAGAGAAAAAAGAAAAAAAATGGAAAAATGAAAAAGAAGAAAGGAAAAAGAAAAAAAAAAATTAGAAAGAGAAAGGCTAAACTTAATTCTCAGGATGCATTTTAAAATTATTGTGTCTTGCCCTACCAGTCAAGGACAGAGAGAAAAAAATTACTCCCTTCTTTGCAACAGCCTTTCATATTCTTGAAGATTGTGATTTGCCAAGACTCTTACCATCCCTTATGCTCCAAAGTGGGTACAACATATTCCCTGCTGTCTGCTACCCAGGCCAACAAAATGCTGCAGTGACCATGGCTGGGTAGAACAGGCTCTGCCCTATGCCTGCTGGTGTACATCACATTTCTTAAGTGTCATCATCTCAGACAGTAAAAACTGCAGCTGTTCACCTCACCGAGTATCTGTGTAGTCAGTTTTGCACCCAGTCTCTTGTAGAATAACCTAGAGTATAATCTGCCAGTAGCTTAAGAGAGTGCCATGTCAGGTGATGTCTACAGTCTGAATAAACTCAAAACATGAAGTCTAACATTTCTCATAGCCACAGAAAAGAATATACATGCTTGGTTTATCATGTAAACATGGGGGAAGTGTTTTCTTTCTCTTCTTTTTTGAGCATTTTCTTTCTCACTTTTGGACAGAGAAACATAACAAGAAAATGGGTAGATGTTTATCAGTACCTAGATGTCATTTCTCTCATTTTAGGCAACTATAACTCTACAATTGTTACTCATGATGGCAGGAGTAATGCAAATTCAGATATCTTGGTTCCCTTGCAACATATCATATACATCAGCAGTCTTCCCATATAATCAGAGACATTGCTTCTACTTTCACCAGAGGCCTTTGGCCAGCATAAGAGATAAGATGAAGATGAGGATGCTTTATAGTGGACAATCACGTTACTCCCATCTGTCAGGGAAAATGTTTCTATATTCATCATTAATGAATGGCACTGACTATGGGAAAGAGCTTATAGCCCATACCTTTAAAATTGCATTTACAAAGCAATATTTCCCGTGTTATTACCCTTTTTATTTTAAAAATTTAAACAATCATATAGAAACTTATGCTTCACAACGCTGAAATCACTTATCATTAATAGAGAATAGTCTCAAACAATATTTTAACTCTATTGACTACAAAACATGATAGGATAGGAGGAGGTGATTCTCAGTACAATAAAACAGAAGAATAAAGTGCAACAATTTCTGCAATACGTGGTCGAAAAGTGATTATTTAGTATGGATCAATGGTACTACATGATTTTTAGGAGAATTACTAGAACTCAAACAATGATACAGGCTATAAAAAATGGAACCCTAGCCAAAGCAGATGCACTATGGAAAGTAAAGGAGGAACTCACTGCTGAACATCCTGCTGTTTGAAATTGGCTTTATCAGCCTAAAAGAGATTCATTTTCAGAGCAGCATTTGAAAGAAAAAGAAAAGTCAGGCCACTGGCCTCTGACAGAGGAGAGGTAATTTGGTCTTAGGGAAAGTAAATGGAGACACAGAGAGAAAAGGAGTCTGAAGAGCTGTATCCCATGAAGGTTGGAGGATGATGGAAAACTGAAATGAGTGGGGATGGACCCTGGAGCATTCTATAAGCAGAGGGTGCAATATCACTGTTATCCATCACTGTAGCAATGTATGTACTGGGACACTGCAGTAGTAGACCAGGACAGAGATCTGTGTAGAAAAGGAGGAATGGAAACAATTTTAAAAGCCTGAGAAACAACAGGGAATGTAACAAGAAAGATGTTCTCCAGAGCATATGAGAAAATGTACATCACCATAAGGATACAGAAACTCACGTGTGACAAAACTACTATGTTGGACTGATTTGTTAAGGCAACTACATCTTTTATATCAGATCTTCATCCACAGAGTAAATTACATAGCTTCCAGAAGGCCTAGGACATAGGAGATTAATTCATAGGCATGTTATTGTAACAGACCATGGCACTGTAATTTGGCAGGTTGAATGTAACACATCTGTCCTGAAAGGTGGAAGGCTGTGAGCCCAAACTAATAAATAAAGGTCAGAACTTCTAACTGGAGTGGACAGATAGTGAATACAGGAACATACATAGCATCTAATTGTGTGTGCATAAACCCTAGGCAGGCAAAGACAAAAGGAGAATATTTTAGAAAGATGCCAATCTATCTTTGATTAGGACTCTTTTATCACTATAAATCCAAGCCTACAAGTAACAAAAATAAACACAGATGTATCAAAAAATTTCTAGCACATTCTACTCATGAAAAAGAACTGGGTTTGCATTTTGACATGAACTCTATCAGGGTCATCCATTGACCCTAATGGATCCTGTTTGCAAGGTTTAAAGCTTCAATTTTAGCTCTGCTAAACCCTGAAATTTCAGACCTTTAACCTATCCATAACATAAGATTGATTACTACTCATCCTACGTCTTGCACCAATGAAAAGAAGTTGGGGCCTAGAGCAGAGGAAAGGGTCAACCTCACATTTAGGATGCAGACAGATGCTTTTTGGAAAGCAGATGTTGTAAAAAATACAGAGAGATGGAATCTGTGAAGAGAGGGAGTTGAACAGTCAGATCCTGGACACGGGCAGCTAATCACGTGGCTTCACAAAGGCTAACATCAGCATAAATTTTTACATGTGAGTATATTTTAATGAAAAGTGTGAGTCTGTAGCTCCTGAGCCACTCCTCTGTATGGAAGCTGTTAGACTTCAGGGTTTCTCTGAAGTTAACCCCTGCCCACCAGCTCCACACTCCAGCCAGTGACTGCAAAAATACACAAAAGTGGTTGTTCCACAAAAGCAGCTCACTGAGAGCATTCCACATGTGCTGCCTGCCACGCTCTTTGCAGGACTAAATAGAAACATGCTGAAAGAAAAAACGACAAGTTTTAAACTCAGTGTATTTCAGGAAGATAGGAACGTTAGCACAGGGCTTAGTATATTCAGGCAAATCTGCAGTGCATGATCCATGGGGAAAAATTCAGGAAGCATACCATATATAGAAGGAGGTTTATAGAATTCCCAGCCTATGGTACTCTTATAAATGCTCCATCTTTTGTTCCTGCAGGGCTCCAAAGAATAATAAAAGCAAATACAAAGCAGAGGAGGCACCACTGAGCGAATGCAACAGTGTTTTATTAATCCATGTGATTAATCCAGCATGCTGAGGAAGATTCTTTACAGAATCAAAACGTTCGTGGGTTTGATCCACATGGATTAAGGGAACACTGTGGCATTCGCTCAGTGGTGCCGCCTCTGCTTTGTGTTTTGGATTTATTCTTTGGAGTCCAGCAGCAACAAAAGAGGGAGCATTTATATGAGTACAGCAGCATGGGGACTTGGATAACCTCCCCTCCCTTCCTGAGGGATGCTGCGTGAATGTTTCTGAGGGCTATGTCTCTTGTTTGTGTCTACAGCCTGCCCTCCAGAAACCAAACCACCACCAAATAATAGAAGGCTGTTTCTGCTAAATCCTGAATGACAGTCATGCTGCTGAGTGGGCTTTCTATAAATCAGGCACATACCTGTCTAAAGTAACCAGACAATAAGTAGAAACACTAGCTACTTTCAAAATTTGTTGGAGGAGAGGAAAAAAGACACAACGTAGTTGAGCAGATTTCATTCTGGCAAAGCAAAGGACCCAGACATGGTACATGGGACCTGACAAAATACTTAAGTCTGTCCTCAGGGTTAAAGCCAAACCCAGACTTAACTGCTTTGCATTTAACTTTTTACATGCTCTAATGCACAGAGCCTGAATTTCCCCTTGTTTGAACTTATAGTGAGTTTCAACTTGCAACAGCAAGGTCCTCTGTAGCTAAACAAGGTTTAAATACCAGAGGACAACTTTTCGCCCTAAATAACAAAAAATTCAGCATACGAATTCCAGTGAGCCATCCCGCTCACAGAGGACCACTTCTTTGTTAAGCATCTAAGCAGAAGCATGCAAGAGTTTATAAACTTATTCCCACACTGTAGCATCTCATTTCTTATGCCTGTTTCTTAAATTTTGCCTTGCCATGCTCAAAAGTCATCACAAGTCTCTACCTCTATTTCTGAATTTTAGCTACAGGCTTCCATATACCCTCTTCATTCTCTAGTGATTTGCTTCTTTCCCACTGTTTATGTCTAGCTTCCCTCTACAAGTCTTTAATCTTTTCTTGGAAAATTCACTGACTTTCATCCTTCTTGTGCTCAGAACAAGAAAAGAAACGCATGGTATCAAATATAAAGGCGAACTTCACCAGCTAGAACTAAAAAGAGCAGTTCTGTTAATTCAACTCTAAATAATCACAGAATCATGGAATGGTTCAGGTTGGAAGGGACTTTATAGATCATCTAGTTCCAACCCCACTGCATGGGCAGGGACACCTTCCACTAGATCAGGTTGCTCAAAGCCCCATCCAAACTGGCCTTGAACACTTCTAGGGAGGGGGCAGCCACAACTTCCTTGGGCATCCTGTTCAGTGTCACATCACCTTTTTTTTCCTTAATATCTTAGCTAAATCTACTCTCTTTCAGTTTAATATGCCCACACACACACACACCTTGTCCTATCACTACATGCCCTTGCCAGAAGTCCCTCCCCAGCTTTCCTGTAGCCCGTTTGGGTACTGGAAGGCTGCTACAAGTTCTCCTTGAAGCCTTCTCTTCTCCAGGCTGAACAGCCCCAACGCATAACACATGAATGTCAGGCACACAAGGTCCCAAGAAATGCTGTGTCTTTCAATTATTTGTGGTGAAAGGTGTGAAGGTAACTGAGACACGGAGCAACCAGGTCTTAGCTGGTGGACAGAAGCAGCAACTGATCCAAAGCTCTATCACTTCCTACATTACCATTATGGTTCTGCAGCATCTTCAGCCTCCTCTGTGCTTCAAAGCTGTATTAAGAGACTACATTAACACATTCCCAGTCCCTGGGCTGTCACACCTGCACCGCCATAGCCCCAGGAAGGGAGGCTCAGAGAGATCCAAAAGCACAGCATAGACAGCAGGAAAGGAGGGAGTTCTCAGGGCCTGTGGACTTTTCCAAGACTGTAGGTACCAAATAATTCTGTAAGTGCTTTCCCCACACCCCTTACTTTTATTTTTTTTTTTATAAATTATATACTTGGCGAAGTCCAGATCTCTGGCAAAAGGAAAATCCTGAACAGAGGCATAATTTCTGCTTGACATCTAGTCCCTGCTCCCAGGCAGCATCACTGTTTCTCAAGGACACAGTCTAATTTTTCCATATTTGTTGTTTTCCTTGACACTCTTCTCAGAAGCTGCACCATTGTTAAACTGTTAAAAAGAAAAGATTCTACCTGAGGATGACAGCAAATGTGGAAAACTTAAACCTGAATAGCTAAAATATGGAAATGTGTCCTTGCTGCCTTCAATCCCTGATAATTGCATGAAGCTATAAAAGTAGGATGTCCATACTTTATAACAATGAATGAAGATTACAAATTGAAATAGCAATATCTAACAATCAAAATATCAAGAAAAGATTTTTCCACTTATTCTGGGAACTGCAATTTAATTACACTTAGGTTCAAGTTATTCCATGTAAAATTTTGAAAAACACTCATAAGGCTCCAACTTGTCACTTTTTCCAATGTTCTTTTTGATGTCCATGAATCAGCTATTTTTCATATATATAGTCTTTGTCAGACATTCAAATTGTAATCTATACACAGATACAGTCTGAGAACACTTAATACATTATGAATTCATGCCAAATAATCTTGCAACCTAAGATAAAGAACTTATTTTGATTTTGCCCATAAATTGCTGGAGCTTAAAGTCCTAGGTCACACTTGTTCTGTCACTTTCAAAATACATTTCAGAAAACTCTCACATCTCAAAGTCCAGAAGAGAAAATTCCATAGAAATTCCCCCCTCTATTCTCAACATATCTTTCCAAATACTTACTGCTAAGGATTTGAGGCAGGTCCTAAATTTGAGCTTCTTACCAAGACTCCCCATGATGAACCTCAGTCCTCTCTTACTATAATTTGAGATAAACTGTAGCCCTTAGTCTATTGGGAGAAATTTCCAAAGCACTTGGCAATTGGCCTCACACCAATTCTCCTTTGATGCTGGAGCCTATACAGAAAATGTCTTGCTCCCTACTGAGCAAACATTTGACCTTAGACTACTGGGAAGGAACAAACTGGACCTTCTGCTTTTCAGGGTAAGCTAAAAGGTTACACAGTCCCTCCTGCTGAGTCCTAACAACCCAAGGCAATATTCTTAAGTAGGTTCTGCATGCCGAGGTGTCGTCATGGCTCTTTCCAAGACACAGAATATGGTATTCATGGAAATCAGTATGACATGTTTTCTGGTGCACTTCCAGCCCATCTTGAAAAAAAAAACCAACCAAAAAAAACGTAGAATTCTATGTCAGACTGATACAGAAACACAGAAAAGTGGAGCCACATTGAAAGCTTTCTCACCTAAGAAATGCAACATGGTGGGAGAGAAAGGCCAAAATTCCTACCTGCAAAAATTATCTTGAAGACAGGTCACTAAATCCACAGCATTATCCAAGAGTGGGAAGCTGGATGTAGAAAATTAGAAAATGCTGAGGATGATGTAGCTGTTGGGACTGTTGGCCTGAGGGGAATACAGAAGCCTCCTCACTCTTAAAGATACTTTAAAGAGAAATTGGACTGCTCCTTTTCACTGCCACTGCCACTGCCATCCATCAGGTGACCTGTTCTGGACTATAAGCAAGATTAAACCAGATAACTGAAACAGTTGCTCCTAGAATGAAAAAATCTATTGGTATAAGGCAAATTATAACTATAATTGTTGAAAAAGACAAAAGTAGTAAGAAAGTGATTCAGTAGGCAAAGTATAAACCATTTCTGCTGATAATTATAAGCAGAAAAGGAGGATTTCACTGCCATAGGATGTTTTTTTATCCATTTGCAATTACTGAAATTCAAAAATTTACCATAAAAATGGCAAGTAATCTGATTCTACTGCATCTGTCACAAGACAATGTTACCACATGTGATGTAAGAATAATATTGTTGTACAAACATAGTTATAGCAAATAATTGCCCCCAATAGGACTTTGAGTCCTATTAGACACTAAATACTGAATATTTTTGCACAGAATTTGTATTATGTGCTCACACTATCAGCACATATCTGAACTTCTCTTTGATATCCTATTTTCTTAAAAACAGTCAAAAAGTAAAGCCCACAACTACAGTACATCCTAACTGTCCTTTGACTGACAATACAAATTTACTACCTTCCAAGAATGGGAACACCCCCAGTTTTGACTCTCCTACTTAGCTGGAAGGCCCTGGAGCTTGATGCTGAGCCTAGGACCATAAAACATCCTCAAAGGTGCCACAAGCCTGGGGCCAGGCAGGGAAAGAAAGTTTCTCCTCTGAGAGAGCTGTGCAAAGTGAAACACAAGTAAGACTCAACACATCTGTGAGCATGTTGCATGAGACACCAACCTGCTAGCCCAGAGCAACAAAGCAGAGGGGCAAGAAGTATTTCCCAGCATAATCTTTTTTTATTATTTATTTTTAATTCCAGGCATATAAAGATGAAGAGTTTCTAAAGAAAAAGAAGAACTATATTGCTTTGATACAGCTTGAAATTTACACAGGCTTTTCCATTAATCTTCACTTTTTGTTTTCTCACATTAATTTTCAAAAAAGTAACTTCATTTATTTTTTTCAGGTGGGCTTTTTATGGATAAGCAGCAGGAGCTGGGCAGCATAAGGCTCACAGATGGTCAGGAGCTACACAGAGACTGATTACACATCACAGCTTGATGACTACTGTAGAATTTGTTTTGGTTTATGTAGAATTCATGTTTATCAGACATGCAGTAACTGTGCATTTAACTTGGCATATCAGCCCTCCTGTGTCTGCCACAGCTCTCACTGTCCTGCCCCCACAAATTTGGGATGGAGATGAGCATTTTCTCACCTCAGTCAGTCCCCCATATACGCCAGCATGGCCTTTCACCTCCCCTCACATCCCTCAGTGCTTCCCAACCCACTCTCTGTTAAGAGAGACATCAGTGACTGAAATAAATTTCTTATCTATATTACACACAGCGGATCTAAAGTATTCACCCTGGGCATTTAACCCAAATCTCCAGCTAACCCTGTGAAAAGCCAAGGAAGGAGGTTTGGGCAGAACTGGGGGTGAGGCCCACAGGGTGTTAGTGGGACGAAGGAGCTCGGTGGCTTCTCCCCACCAGTCCCTAAAGCCAAGCCCTGGTTTTTCAGCCCAGCTTGGGACTTGGGGTAATGCAGCTCCTGAGCTCCTGGGAGAATGAAGACTGGAGCCTTCTCCATACGCTCTCATTCTCTGTGCATAATATGTTCAAAAAAATTTCCACCCTTTAGTGGCACATTGACTCTCTCTTCCCCTCCAGACTCCCAAATCCTGCAATCCTAGCAAAGAAGACAAAAGAAAAGTGAGTGCAGCAAGAGGGTTTACTTGGGAACTCTTATTATCCTCCACCACTCCATCTTTTTCATTAAATTATAAGAATCACTCATAGTTTCTGACACATTTGAGAGCATTCTATGGGATCAAGAGTTTTGCAAAGTAGAGACATACGCCTGCATAACTGAAACTCATAAACAAAAGTTAAAGTGTGGCATCATAAACAGCATCTGCCTAATAAACCATGGGAGAAGAGAGAGAAGAGCGAAGCTAAACAGTGAAATGAACAATAACTTCCATTCCCTAAGTATCTTTTTATTTCACCAAATTGGCATGCAAACTTCGTAACTTCCCTTTAGCCATCTCTAGCATCTGTTTTCCTCGGTTCTACTCCCCTACTATAGATTAAAAAATTACGGATGAAAGGCTCAGTGCAGGAAAAGGTAAGATGAGAATTTATCACAATGGACTGAACTCTTTTCATAACATAGAGGGAGGGGATGGGAATAAATACAGACTAGAGATCTGAATCTTCCCAGTAAAGTGTAATCTCAAAAAGTAAGCCATTATTATTGGGAAACTGTTTCTGAGACTTCTGAATACTACTATTCATTACAAATGTTTCCTTGAGGGCCAGAGCTTATTTCCCTAAGTAGTGAACAGACCTGTACATCAGCACTTCTCCTCACTGGGGGTTTGATGCATCCGTCACTGTGGCTGCAATCTCTGCCAGGAGAACTGTGCTCTCACAAACCCAACGAGTCTGGGGGTCTCTGCTGGCAGCTGGGGATTCACCTTCCCTGCCAATAAACAGGAACCATTTTTACCGTCGCTATTAATCATATTTATTATGTCACAAAAAATACTTTTAAAGAAGAGAATGACTGCAAACATCTCTCAGATCTAACCATTCAGCTGATTTCTGTTTGATTTTTTTGGCATAATAAATGGACTGACCAGGTCTATAGGACATGGAGGGTTAAGTGTGACTCGTTGCAGAGAACGTGCCCTTTTCAATAATACCTCTCTTTTGATTAACTAAAAGCAAGGCCTTATATATTATACACAATCCTCTTTTTAAACAAGGCAGACTCCCACACCACAAAGATACTAGAACAGTAAATATTGATTTTCTTGGCTGATGGTACACCTCATGCCACACGGCCCACTTAAGCATCTGCTTGTTACCACAAGCTATTCCCTTTGTCAAGGAGGAAAGAAAAGTGTTGTAACGTGCTATTGGTTGAGGATTGCAAATATTTTAAAAAAATAAATTTTTCAGAATGAAAGGTACCTTCTTTTGATTAAAAAAAAAAACAAAAAAAACCATAACTATTTACTTTAGGTCTATAACCACTCCTAGCACCTGTACTTTTCAATTGTTGTCTTGCCAAGAACACTGAGGTTTTCTTCCTGGCTCTTCTCTTAAATAACTATTTATTATGAACAAAATGCCTATTTAAGATGTACAGTGTTTTACTAGAAAAAGCAATTAGTTAGAAAGCACTGCAGAAAACTCCAGCCATTGATATAAAGTTTGTATCTATGCTGGTACATTAAGAAGTATCACATATACATATGCTATGAAACAAAAAGCATGCACTAAAGAAATTATTTATGTTCTCTAGCTCTTTGGTACATTTAAAGCTACTTTTTGCTGAAGTTACATTTTATCATAAGGGTAACTACAGAAGCAGATTGGCAGTTATATCAGAGTGGAGTAAGAGAGGTCAGGTAGCATAAAATAACCTTTTTGGTGCTTTATAGAGAATAAAAGTTATCGTTGCAAATTAAAAGATTGCATTTGGTGGTGAAAAGGGAGCTTCCAATCCCCTAAACAAATAAAAAAAATCAAATACAACTATTTCCCTAGACATCTTTATATAAAACACAAATGAAAAAAAAAATTACACTGTGAAGCTTAAAATTTCAAATGTATGAAAAGACAGACATAGGCATTCACCAACTGCTTCTTAAAAAAAGTCCTACATACAAAGAGAAAAGCTTGAGAACAATGTGTCATTACTTGCCCTAAACTATGGTATAGGGCTTCCTCTGGGTCTCCTTCGCTGCTTTATTAATTGGATAAAAGAATCATAATTGAATTACTTAACGATTTATTACAAAATACTTTGTCCACACTAGATTTTTCAGCATGTAAACAGCATACTATTAGACTATCTACTATGACAGACCTAGCATTTCAGATTTCATTAGTAAATAAAGCCAGGTTTATTTGTAATAAAGTTAAGCCCTTCCAACCACTGACCATGGAAACCAGATTTTGAAATAATTCAGATTTGTGTTTCTGTTCTTTCTAATTAAGGGTAATATCGGGAAGGACAGACAGTGGGTAGCATTGTTCAAGCACCACGGATTTAAGCAAGAAAATCTGATTATCAGCTCATGTCAGAAGCCAAGCGATAATGCAGCTTAGCATTCGTTTGGGCTTTTTCTTTAGCCAGAAGATCATTACTGTTCGTTAAGTCTTACGTAAGTGTATCTAATATCTATGGTCCTAAAAATTATGAATAGTAAAAGCACACAACAGGCAAAGAAGAGTTATTGTATTTATTATTTACTTGGGCTGCTCCATCATGATAATTGCATTAGCCAGGAAAGTTAAACTTAATGTCAAACTATAATTTCTTAAAGGCCAAAAAGTTAAACATCAACTCTCATGCAACAGACACCAGAAGTTACTTTTTTTTACAAAAACAAAAAAGCCATATTAAAATTACATCGAACCCATTGCTGTAGGATCTGCTTTCAGCTCAGTGTCTACAGGGTGCCCAAGGCCCTCTGCTCCTGCTGAAGTCAGACAGATGAACATTTAAGTCTTGGAGCCCTGTGAAAAATAGGGCATCACAAAAGCTGATGTTTCTCTGGGTATCACATCCTTTTCATGATGTGTAAAACAAGGTCTGCACTCTCCTAACTTCAGACTGTATGATGTGGCAGATGCCACATGGAGGAAGGAGATGAACTCATCCTCACCATCTTCAACAGGCTGACAGATACTGAGGAGGATGAAAAGCTCCTTGGCCAGGAGGTGCAGGCAGCAGGGCAGGCATAGGCAGTGCAGGCACTGCAGGGAGACTTGGAGAGGGACGTGGAAGCCACCCTGCCACTGCTGGGACCCCACTAGGTCCATGTAGCAGAGGACTGTGCATGACACAAACCTCAGGTAACTATTCAGCAGGGTGGATATTTAGCTGCCTAAATAAGGAGGCTCAGCTTCCTGAGCTCCCTATAATGAAAACTAAAAGACAGACACATCTCCAGCTGAGGATTCAGAGCAGGGACCTAACCTGCATGCAAAACTGCAGCATCTGCTCCCCCAAAATGCCCCTCTACTGAGGATCTCCTGAGCATAAGCCCCAGCACCTTCAGGAGTGATCCCTGTGCCACAGCAGCAGCAAGGCCCTATATACCCTACTGGGAAGTAATAGTCCAGGTAAAAATGCTGAGGTCAGTAGGAATACACTCTTTAAGTGTTCAAAGTGTCAGTAAAATGTAAGTTAATTCAGAAAAATGTTAGCACCAATGTTCCAAGACCCAAGCACCAGCCACCTGGCAAGCCAGGGGGTAGGGCCCTTGGAGAAAGTCAGGGTCGACCACCTGTATTTATCCCCAAACCCCTTCCTTAACTCAAATACAGCCTTTCAAGGAGTTGGCATTTACACAGCCACCTCTACATGCAAATTCTCTATCGTGCTGTATGGTAGCTGAAAGGCTTGCATAGGCATGATATATGCTATAGATGAAAAGCAAGCCAACCACATATTCAGAACAGAGAAGTTCCCTAAGAAAAACTTTTGACATCTGTTTTAAGAAGGAAAAGTCCTTAGCAGCTAGGCAACATTTATAAAACACCTGCACTATTAAATTTGTTTCCCCTTACTTCTCACAGGGACAGACCAAAGTGAGGCCCTATCTGAAAGGAAACTGCAACCTCATGGCCTCATCCTTAGGGCATTTGCACTGAACTGATCAAAAGTGGAAGGAACAAATTGCTGATTCCCAGAAGAACACCTTGCTCAGGTTGTCTTTCATGCTAAATGCTAGGAGAGATGCATTTCCAAGACAAACACTGAGAGCTGACACAGCATCTCTGAACTGTCTGTGCCCAGCACCTGATTCATTAAATCCAGTCATACCTGCCCAAAGTTGCAATTTGGTTCACTGTAAGCATTACTCTTGAATTAATAAATTTCCCTAATGAAAGCAAAGCACAGGCAAGATGGACAATTCTATACCTGTCAGACATGCTGGGAACTAATCTGAACAAGGTGAACAATGAGAAATGTAAGAAAAAAGTAAGTTTATTCAGCTCAGAGGGTGCAAAAATTCTAGCCTCCCTGTTAATGACATGTAACAGCAATTAGAAGACAAAATAAATAGAAGAAAAGAAACACTCAGTTTGCCCATAAAGGAAGATACTTTTTAAAGGCACCATTCTTATGAATAATAGAATATCATGCAGGAGGAACAAATGCAAAGAGAAACAAAGGTATCATAATGAAACATCATCTAATGTTTATTTTTATGTGTGCATTTTATAGCTCACAGGGATCATTACAATCACTTACAATGACTTTCACCATAAGGAGGGGCATAAATTTGGCATCTTTAAAGCAAGTTACAATGGCAATAGCACAGTTGCCAATGCAAAAATCCTTTTGCCTGTCAGAGGAGCAATTATTGGGTTGATTCTTTGGAAACAGAGCAAGCAAAACACTACAGAATCAACTAAATATCTGAATATTAGCTGTGAGTGTTGGCCTTCCTCATGGCCTTAGCAGCCACCTCCTGACAGTGGCACTCTACTGTGTGTGGACTTCAGAAATCATACTTGGCTTTTCAGGACTAAGCTGTTCTTTTCTTTACCCTGATAACCTGAAAAATTTTATGGGCCTAAAGCCCATCTGAGGATATCAGTTTTTCACTGTTAAAAATGTAACACACTTCATTACCTCCATTATCTTAATGTGGTGTCATACTACCATTAAAAACTCACTCTTATTAATTAAAAAATACTTGCTCCAAAAATTGACTAAACACCTCTTTTCTTTCTCTCGCAAACAGTCATGACCATATAGTGCCTCATTGTTTTTCCTCCTTGAATAGATGTCTTGAAAAAGTGCAAATAAAGAGAATTAAATGCTCTGTCAACTACTGATACCGCATGTTTAAACACCTGCTTGCCTCCATTTGTCCTTCATAACACTGTTAAACGATAATTATATATACTGATGAGTAATGAATGAAAATACTGTAATCTATCTTGAAAGGGGTTTTGCTAATATTACACATAAGGCATTAATGGGATATTTAGACTGTTCATATGAGAAAACATACCTTTGTACACAGAAAAAGAGAAAACACCAGGAGAACTTACTGCATTTTTCTCTCTACAGTTGGCATTATGCAAAAATTGGTTTACTACTGTTAGAATTTTATATAGAAAAAAGGAGAATTTGGGGCTTTTTTTTTTTAGATGCCTGCAGGAGAGGCATTTTTCCCACTTTTCCTCCCCAGCTCATGGCCCTAACTACTCTGTCCAAGGACAAAAGGATTCAGGGAAAACAACATAGAATCTCCAATAAAAGCAGAATTGCCCTTCCTCTTCCACTCACCATCTATTTTTCTAACAGCTTTTAAATATATATATATAAATTGTGGGTTAATTTCTTTGTAAATTGTCTAAGCATGGCAACTTGTACAGTTCTAGGGGGAAAAAGGGGTCCAATTTCTAACTGGTAAATGAAAAATAAGCAAATGTTTTACTGCTGTTTGCCAGCACCCTTTAATTTCAGGAATCTGGGGTCTGTGCTATAGTTCTTAAAAATAGTGCAAAACCAAACTCCGAAAACCTGTGATAAAAATGTGTGAACTGCTGGCTGGCTATCACCTTGCAGGCTGGCTGCCTTTCACAACACAGCCAAAATAATTACCTCCAGAGCACAAACCACAAATGGGAGTGCCTCAGAGGACCTGCATGTGGCAGGTGAGTTTCAGTCGCCTATACCTGAAGGGAAGATTACGCAGTTGTGCTGCTGCACATCTTGCTCCCTGCCATCTACCACACCATATAATATATAACATACATATAGCCTCACACAATTCTAAACTGCAGTCTTATCTAATTTTACAGTTGTGCTTTTCCCTTGAAGAGAAACTTGCCACAGAGAAACTAGAGAAGAGAAACTATCCATGAGCTCATCACTCCAGCAACGTGCCGTTGTCTCATTCTGCAGCACATCTTAATCAATACATCTTAAACCAATGGAGCTGCTTCACTGTCCCCAAAGTAGCCTTGGCTCCTGGTTCTGTGTTGGGTTCACACAAATTTAAGGTGCTGTGCACAGTAAGCCAACACACTCATGCATAATTAACCATGTTGGCTTCAGCCATCACGCAGCACTGATGGGATTTTCAAAACTTCCACTTAATTTCAAGGGAAGTTGTGTTATGCCAACACTAAGTGTGTTCTTTAAACGCCACTATCTGAGCTTGACTAAAACCCTAGGAAGCAATTTTAAAACTAAAACCCATAGGAATACAAGCATCCAACACAACTTGTCTAATTAAGCTTGTTATTTACAGAGGTGTAAATTTAGTCGCTCCTCAAAAGCCACCAAAATTATACCAGGTCCCACCTAAACCTTGGGTATTTTTATCTCAGCAAGCAAACTTCTAGGCTACTGAACTATCTTAGCAAGTGGACAACCAGGTCATACTTCATAATCTTTCCAGTTCTGTGAAAACAAAATTAAACTAACAGAACTAAACATTGGTCTTCGCCAGAAAACCTTTCCATAATCATGGCAACTTTTCTCACTTAACTGGGTAATATCAAATTATCAAAACGATAATTACAGCATAAGCATTTTTATGTTAAGTATTGATATCAAAGGGTCAACATTGCTCTTTTCCTATTATTTTCATCTCTACAATACTTACAGCAGTTTGACTTCAATTTTTATTTTTCTTTAATAATATAATCACTGGGGTGGTTTATGTTAAGATGCTTCCCTGTCTGCAGCACTGGAAAAATATTGTCAAATAATATAAAAATAATGTCTATTGTATTACTAAATAATTTCTCACACAGTTTTGTGAGTGAAAGGTACCTTATAAAACTGCTCAAATAACTCTCCAATATATTTTTTTCCTCCAACAAAATATATTCCAATTTGCAGTAATATCCTTTACTTGGATGATAAACTATTCAAGGCAAAGACTAGAGATTTTTTGGCTGATGTATATGGGTCCTTTCTTGAGGCTCCTCTGTGACACTGTTACTATCTAATAACAAGAGAGACCACAGAAGAGCAAGGTGAGTAACTTCTGTTCCTACTAAAATCAGTGTGGTTTATAACAGAAGCATAAGATATGCCAGACTAAAAAACTTACTGAAAAATATCCAGTCATCCCAGTATAACTTTGCTAGGAATTTTAACAACAAGGTACCATGCAACTTTCCACATGTAAATGACTTAGAGGGGAAAAAAACAAAACAACAACAACATTTTGGTGTTGCTCTACTTATTTAGTCAGATGAATTTCCGTATTCTTCTTACATGAGCAGAAATTTCAGTGCTCCCATGGAGTTTACAGAGAAGGGGGGGAGAAATAACAGTGAGAAATAACACAACAAATTCTCACCTCTGCTACCTGCAGTCAACACAAGTTAAAAAAAATAATAATAACAGCTAAAAGATTCTCTATTGTGTAGTTATGCAATACAGACTCCTGCAAATTTCTCAATTAGAAATACAATGCTTTAGCCCCATGTAAATGTATAACACTAAGAATCATGTAGCAAAAGATTGACCTACACTACAGAGCTCTAGCTGCCTAATAGCAGTGACTCGAACTCTCAGAAATAAACCACATTCTCTAACTAATGCAACAGTGCTAGTAAAATATTTCCTATACACAAACCTATAGGAGCCATATGGTCATTTGATAAAGGTGTTCTGGAGCTGTACAATTTAGAGCCTAAATTTGTTTGCAAAGCCCCTCCCGTCGCTGGCAGACCTCGTGTCTCCACTAGAGGGTATTACCAGTATGTATCTCTATGGTCACAGACACACCAGCACTGCCTGCCTCCCCTCTTCCCTTGCCAGAGTCAGAATTTACACCAATGCCTGCAGGTCTTGCCCATCAGAGACCAGCAGCCTCCTGGCAGCTCTGTGGTCCGGGACATTCCTCAGCTGCTGCGTTACAAGGACACGCACTGAGAGCCTGCAAGCTCCTGCAGACCTTGGCCACTGAGAAATTACTTTGTTCAAGGTGCTGTTAGATTGCCAGGACTTAAATTATCAGGGCAGCCCCGCAAACCTCTGCATACATCCAGTGCTGATTCTAGCAGCTTTTTGCACACCTCGGGACTGTGAAGACTACGGACTTCACTTCTGCATGCCCTGACAGCTGGACAAGAAGAGGAAGGTGAATTGTCTTGCTGGAAGAGATGTTTATAGTAGAGGAAAATGCAATGTGAAGAAGTTGCTACAAAAACTTGGTTTGTTTGTACAGCAGAGGAAAGCAAGGCACAGTGACAGAAAGGCAGATTGGTGAATCTTGTATTTGCTGGCTAAATACAAGTGTTAACCCACTGGAATAGGGGTTTGAATCCATACAGGCAAATTCTTTAGGCTGAAGTCTACCAGCCCATCTTCTTTCCTCTCCCTCCCTGACAAATTGTCATCTTCGAGGCTAAATTTTTTACAACCATAAATCCTGAGGGACAAGAAGAACCAAAGTATACCATGTAAAACACTGCATGGAAAACAAATGACATATCCTGCCCTCAAACCCTCACAGCCTAAACAGACAGTACAGGCAGGGAGAAAGTTCTGTGTCCAAGCTGTAGGAACCCCAAAGCCAACAGGCCAGGAACAACTGCTGCCTAGGCATCATCACAAGTAATGTGGACAGTGACATTTACAAAATAAAGTGGAATAGCATCTTATGTGATGTTCCATCAACTGCTCTACCAGTTTTGCCTCCTGACTACCTTTGCCCTAAAAACCACAAGGCTGAGGAAATGCAGAAGGTGACTGCAGTTTGGGACCA
The DNA here is from genome assembly GCA_038090715.1 of Florisuga fusca. Taxonomy (NCBI): domain Eukaryota; kingdom Metazoa; phylum Chordata; class Aves; order Apodiformes; family Trochilidae; genus Florisuga; species Florisuga fusca. The sequence continues at coordinate 2,709,568 of JAAWXA010000003.1, forward strand.
TGATGACAAAAGTGAGAGAAAATGGTGCAACTGTAGCTCTAATCCTTCCTCTTCCTTCTTTCAGTGTTGGCACACTTTCTTGGAGAACTCTTCATGGCCAGCCTGAGTCTTATGGGTTACATGCCACCTTAAAAAGATCAGATACCTTCACTGAGTGAGCTGCATCACACAGTTGGAAAAAAGAAGGGAGAAAAATTGGATGATACTTTCCAGTTCAGACTTGAATAAATAGAAGCCAGGCAACAAATGGGCTTTTAGTATTAGCACTGTTATTAATCATATAATTATGCATAATCCATGGATAATAATTATCAACCCTATCCTGGCACCATTACTAAATATTGTTTCTAACTGTAACAATCTTTGACCTCTCTAGCCACTGCAACGTGGCAATACTTATCCTCAGGGTAAAATACAACTTTGAAATTTAGAAACAAACTGGATTCATCTACATTGAAGCAAATATACCCACGTGATGAGTAAAAATTAATTTTAAAGAAACAGTAAACAGCATATACCTCACTCAGTCACCTCAAAGTTTCTTTATTTAGTGGGGTAAGTTGGACCTTAGCTGTAAGGAGAACAAGGTCTGGCAGAATTTCTGATACACAGTAATTCTCTGCTCATCCAGGAGTAGGTCTGTAGAAAGAGATGGGAACACTTCTGCAAAGGTGTAGCTGAGATGGACACAGAGAGGAAACATGGGAAGGTAACACTGCTCCTATAGTGGAGGTGGAATTCAGATGGGAATCAATGGACCAAAAATCTGATTCTTCAGACCCTTGTAGAATTTCACACGTATTCCATCTTTGATGTGGATCCCATGGGAAGGCCACACTGGAGTACATGTTTGGATGCAGGAGTTACATTACTGTCCATACAAGGACAGGTACCCACTGTCATTTTGTCACCAAAACCATCCACCACAGAGCAGACCACTGACCTGGTCTCAATACAAACAACAGTGGAAAACATTAAAGGACACATTTGTCTATTTAAAACACTCCGGTGAATTCAAGCAAGTGGCACAGTTGACCAAACCAGGTAGCATGGTGGAACTGAGCCCTATTTTCTCAAACTAACACTCAAAGTACTGTTGGGTTTTTTACCATATTTTATAGGTGACAAGTATGTATGTACCTAAGGTACAGCATGTTCTCCCCCACAGGCAGCCCGAGGCAGGTTAAATCCTTTCCATGCCAGAATAGCACAAGCCAAAAAATGTGGACAGAGTGTGCAGACTGAGTTTGAAGAGTGTAGTGGTCACCACTGAAGGCCTATTCCCCTAACCATTCATTGTAAATAGGAAGAAAATTAGGACAATTAGAACAGTTAAAATGTAAATGACAGAAATAGCTGAAAATCTTTTTTTTTTTTTTCCCCAGTTCCTACTTGTTTAAACAAAGCCCTAACAAGCTACAATCAGAGAGGTCTGCAATGGATCCATGGCAACAAAAAGCCCTGGCCTATGGCTACCATCTTCCCCAGCACACTGGCATTAATTTACCAGATACACATGTACACGTCACAGGAAAAATCACCAGGCTCAGGCATCATTCACTGCAAAAGGGGATCATTAGCAAATGAAAGAAAAAATATAACAGGTCAGCAATTTCCTTGATGAACTCATCTATTTATTTTTATTTGAAAGAGAAAGATGAAATTATTCTTGTAATTTTTGTGCTTTGTACCTCTAGAGAAGAGAAAATTGCACCTATAAAGCTCATTTTTATTCTTACACAGCAGATGAATAATAAAATCAATGCTTTGACATCTATGTATTCCTAAAATATTCTTTACAGAGTCATCTGAATAGCACATTAAATGCAAAAGGTGATAGTACCAGAAATAGTACTAAAGATTACACCAAGCAAGGTTTTATTTGTTGTTGTTTTATGTTGCTTTATAATCCTTGTGTATGGAAAAGGGGTTATTTAATCAGACAGAAGATCAAAAGCTGTCCAACAGCATGAAAATACTAGCTCCAAGCCTGATCAAAACAGAAATTCCTAGAAACAACATGAGAAATTAGGTCTACATACCACACACACACACAAGAAAAAAATCTCTCACCTTTACAATGGGAATTTCAGATACCCTGATATTCAAATTTTGGATTTGAATGGGGAATGGCTTTAGATTTGATGGGCAATAGCAATTTTATTAAAAAGAGTTTTAAAATGCTTAAATTTGTGGCTGGAGGGAGGTCTAGGATGGTGATTCCAGCTGGGTGTTTACCTGCTGCCAGCTTGCAGGCCTGATTCATGTGGCAGATAAGATATTCCACAAGTTTCCCATGCTATGCACCAAGCTCTGTCCCTCAGTCCAGGAGTTCTATGTGCCTTGGCATCACACTCTTACTTGTCCTCATCAACCCTTCCCCAGCTGCCAGCAATGACACTGAGCTACCAAGCACCTACAGCCTACAGGACTGAAAGCAGCCCTGAGGAAAAGGGCATCAGGGTGTTAGAAGTTCAACACGAGCTGGCAATGTGTACTTGCAGTACAGAAAGCCAACCTGCATCAAGAAGAAATTTGGCCAGCAAGTCAAGGGAGGTGATTCTCTTCCCATACAACACTCTCTTGAGAGCCCACCAGGAGTACTGTGTCCAGTTCTGGAGCCCCTGACATAAAAAGGACACAGAGTTGTTGGACCAAGTCCAGAGGAGGGCCATGAAGATGATCAGAGGGCTGGAGACCTCTCCTGTGAAGACAGACTGAGAGAGTTGGGGTTGTTCAGCCTGGAGAAGAGAAGGATCCAGGGAGATTTTACAGTGGCCTTACAGTACTTGAGGGCCTACAGAAAAGCCGGGGAGAAACTTTTTACAAGGGTATGTAGTGATAGGATGAGGGGGAACGGTTTCAAACTCTAAGGGGTAGATTTAGATGGGCTATCAGGAAGAAATTATTTCCTGTGTGAGTGCTGAGACACTGGAACAGGTTGCCCAGGAATCTTGTGGCTACACCCTCTTTGGAAATGGTCAAGGGCAGGTTGGATGGGGCTTTGAGAAACCTGGTCTAGTGGAGGGTGGTCCTGTCCATAGCAGGATGGTTGGAACTAGATGATCTTTAAAGTCCTTTCCAACCCGAACCATTCTACGATTCTATGATACAGGTTACACTTTTTGCTACTGAGGGTCTTCTTGCAGCAGAATGACAGGTTCAAAAATACAATCCATCCCTATTCACCTGCAAGATGGTGTTCAGTGAAGAGTGCTAAAGAGTGAAATGCCCCTCTGTGAACAGAGGACTGATGCCAGTAGAGAAGAGCACACAAAACATCACTGGATGCAGCACAGTGGCTGTGAAGTCGTATGTACAGCACAGCAGTAAACACCTCCAACCTGTGATACCCCACTCACATGGGCTGTGTCATAAGGGAGAGCCTGCAGTGTATTTAAAAAGTAGTTGAGCCCTATTTGCAACCTGCTTTTTGCAGGGTGAGCACACCACTTCTAGTGATTTCAAAGAGAGACTTCAGAGGTATAACAGATCTAACAAAACTGGTGGCATAACTGGTGGCAGTCAGGTGGCATAACAGAAACTTTAGCACATATTTTAGTCTTTCTTCATGCAGGTTTGCAGTATTGCAGGCTGATACCCCATAATCAGATTTCTTCAGCTGGCTTCTCAGCCCTGTACATGTCACACTAGTGAACAGTTTCTGAAATCAAATATTCAGCTTATAATTTACTAGAAATTAAATCATCTAGGGCTAGACAGCATTTAAAACCAGACTGCCTGACCTGCAATTTCCACTACCCAAGTCAAATGGATGGACAAAGCATGAGATTTCTCCATCACATATTGATTGACACTCTTGATCTTCTTAAAATATTAATAAATAAGTCAGATCTGATACGTGGGACTTAACTCACTATTATTCTTATAGTAGGTTAAAGCCATATATCAGTATTAATTGACCACCTTTCCTTTTTCAGACCAGCCCCAGGAATCCATCATGATTGCTCTAAAGCCAGCCACTTGCCTGGAGGCATCACTTCCATACCTCTTCCATACTGTACCCAGCAACCGTTTCATCTCTCTCTGCCTAATAAGAGACCCCCAGCACATGCCTAAGTTTTGGCACTTCCAATATGGTTGCACAAAGTGCTGAGCAGAGAGAGAGGGGGCTGATGAAATCTGGGATGTCAGCAGAAATCATTCAGAAAAATGCCACAGCACTAATTCAACTTCCAGTGTATAAGATACACTCCTGTGAATCATTCTGATCATAAGCACTGGGCAGAGCTACTGACAGAGATCAAAGAGCATATGTAAGCCACAGCCAGCTGTCAAGCTGCTATAAGGCCCTTGTCATGACCATGGTTACTACCAAACTACCAACATTAACTCTGATGCAACACTGCCATTTAAATACTTTCATTAAGTAATAAATGCAATTTACTTTCTTCCGTTGCATAAATTACGTCATCTTATTTCACACTGTAATTTGTTTGACAGAAGCATTATAAAGAGTATATTACATTTCAGCAATATTGTGCTTCTTTTTTAAAAAATTATCTGCAATGTCTGACAAACAGCAGCCTGCACAGTCACTCTGGGGTCTCTTTTTCACGCCCTTTATAATTAGGGCAAATATGTTCTTTTGAGGTTTAGTTACCAATAAGGAATCATTTCTTTGTAGCTCTAAAGAGCCGTTGTGCTTGGGGTGTCCAGCAGAACCTTGCTCATCACCATTATTGCTCAATATGTTTGTGAAGTCCCTCAGTGGTCTAATAAGGCAAAAGAGGAAGACTGTTGATGGATATCAATGCAAACAATACAAGATATTATGTTTCCTGTGCCCTCAGAACAGCTATAGCTCCAACTCAAATGCTCCTAAGATCTCTAGGCCTTCATGTTACCATGGCAAAAATGACAGCAAACAAAGATGAGCCAATGCTTTATAAAACAAAATATGAAATATAGCCTAGTTATTACGGACATATAACTTCAAATAGCCAAATCTTTTTGGCAGGCGGAGCATTATAAAGCAAGACCAGAGGTATTAATTCAATGAGACTTAACTCTAAATATCTGCAAAAACACACTACATATGCATGCACATATGCATGTTTGAATTTGGATAATCGAGCATAATCAAGATTATTGAACTCATGTAAGTCAAAATTCAACATTTAAGAAACTTTTCTCTATAGCAAATATGTACGTATTGGTTCAGCCACTTCTGGGGCAGAAGACACCAATTATGCTAATGAATGAACATGATGTATAACAATTATAGAGACCAGAAAGTAAAATGGGGTACCTCTGGTAGAAACAAACTAGTGTTGCTAGCTAGAAAGCAATTTGGTCAGTGCATAGTCTCGTGTTTACTATGATATAAGTTCAGTGACCCAGTTTTACCTCTGATTCAAAGAAGGTCTCTCCCTAAGAGTATTGTTTGAATGTCTCAGGTCCTCAAGTCTCTTATGATTGTAGAAAGGAATCTAGAAATTTTCTTTGTCACCTTGACTGGCTTAAAATGGTTTTAAGAATTCCAGTAGTCCTCTAAGTAGTTTATCTACAAACTGAGGATAAACTAGCAGTTACAGGTTTTCTCTCCTTGTTAAATATCTTGAACATTCCACCTAAAGAAAAAGCACCTGCAATATGGGAATGGCTGTGGGCTTTTGCAAAGGTTTAACCTCGTCATGTTTCAGTTGGCCTAACACACAGGTATGATTTCTTTGTAGATTAAAGGAGTATTGTAATCAACAAGGAAAAAAAATACATACTCGAAAGTAACAAGTAGCTCAGATATTCATTACTAGCCATTAACCTGATTTTCTAATGAATACTACATTAGGCATTCATTAACAATCATTTGTGTTTATGTGGAACAGTGGCTGTATAATGAAGGTTGATAAATGAATAGAAATGAAACGAGGGAATTTTGGACACTTGTAAAGCAATTAACTTGGTTGGCATTAATTACATATTGAAAAGCTACATCAAGTACATTTGGAAAGCCACTAGGACAGAGACACAGACCAAGGGTAGATATAGAGACTAGATATAAAAGAAAAGCTTTATTTCTTTTAAATAAATACAGCCAGAAGTATGGTATTAATGACAAACAAAGTCCATTTCTGGCAAAAAGAAATCAGATTGCAGCTTGCATGTTAATAAAGAAAAAAGTTAATGAAAAGTGAAACAACCAGGCCAATAAAATAACCCCTCACAGTCGACAATGAAGTGCAAACAGGTGGTGTACTAGAGGGTTAATGTTTTTGTTTCCCGAAGAAAGAGCCATACAAGTACCCACACACTTGAATGTATGCTAATAAAGGAAACCACCTAGCAAATTAGATGCTAGAAATGAGGGAATATGGAAGCTCATTTTACAGTTACCAGGACGCATTCCCTCTAATGAGTTGGTAACCTGATCTTCCAGGCAGTTTTTACTGCGTCGTTTTGGCGTGGTGTTCCCCCGGCCCTGCAAACAGATGCTTTCCATACCCTTTGCCTGCACAGAGATGCATTAAGTGCCAGGAAGGTGACACAGCCTCAGCAAACATCACCCACACGTTTCTTTTGCGAGACATGCAGAGGCCAAAGGAGGAAAAAGACTGAATAGCAAACAATGGGAAAATTTCTGCATAGCTGGGATATGCTCAGATGGGTCTGTGTTTAGCAAAGAAGAAGGGCTCTCCAGGATAGAGACTGCCAGAGAGGTCACATAGAGAAAAAAAAGGACAGGTCGGATGGGGCTGAGTGGCATGTGGAAAGCATCCCTACCCATGTCAGGGGGCTTGGAACTGGATGATCAACCCAAAGCATTCTATGATTCTATGAATGCCATGTGCTGTGGCAGCAGGCAGCAGACAATGAGAGCTGTCCCTCTATCTGGACAGCACTCCTCATGTCAGACAGCTGGACCTTCTTCCCTGCTCAAGCCAATGACCAAGGTTCTGCCAACTCCCAGCCATTGACACTGGGAGAGGGAAAGGGCTTCCCTCTGCCTGTGCCTAGTGAAGTAAATTTTAATTTTGTCTCCATCAAAGACTCTTACACATCCACAGTTATACCAAGACCTGTCAGGAATGCTTCGTGTTTCAAAGAGATTCAGCAAACACCAAGTACAGAACCTGGCTCCATTTCCAAGGGTCACTAACAGCCTTTCTTTCTAGTCATATGTTCTGCCACTGTTTCCACATACAAAATGCCAATTTGATCAAACCAAAAAAAAAAAGACTACAGAAGATGACTTACATCCAAATATTCCTGCAATGAAAAGAGGCAGCACACATTTCACCTGGCACATCCTGTCTACATTCAATCAGTGTTCTGTATTTATGTCCTATACCATAAGAACTGCTTATTTGCTCCTGCATTGCATGCACATTCCCACAAGAGAAGAATCAAATCTCATCTTGCTGCAATTCATCTTGTTTGGACTCACAGGCAAGCTTTGGTAGATACATGTTCTATACTGCATGGTTCATACGAAAGACCCCAACTACCACAGGTAAATCACAACTTCATAGGGAGAGTGTAGTTTTATTTACCTTGGTCCAAATTACACACAGCCCACAATAAGTTGGAGTAGCCTCATTTAAAATGTGTTTTAAGGTTGTCTGGTGTGCTTTTCCTTCATTGCTGTGGTGTTCCAGTTGTAGCTGAGAACCTCAGTGAATTTTCAGAAAGCTCCAGCACCACTATAGGAAACCACAAATCCTTAACTAACATATGCTAACTTTTCTCCTCAGAACAAAAGCAGCACCTCTGCTGTCCCCTCAGCAGAAAACACCAATCAAAGACGACTCTTTTCAGGAACAAATGTTAGCCAGGAACTTCAGTTGTGTTTAATTAAGTTCTTCCGAAAGAAGCTGCATGCTGTGGCACTGAAAAGGTTATCAGAGGTCAGCTGCCTGCCATGACTTTGTGACCCCCAAAAGGCAAAATAAAAGATAGTGGTATCCCTGCTGGTAAGATTGGCTTCCGCATTTGTTTCCCTCCCTTTCTGCTTTAATTTAATAGCAATCAGCACAATATGGCTGCTTTTCTTTGAACAATAGGATGGGCAGAAGTTAGATTTACAGCACTGCAAGGGGGAAAGCAGGAGAGAGGGGAAGCACACTATGGCTCTTGATCGACAATAGGAACATCACTTTGATACCCATAAATAACTTGCAAACCTACTTAAGATTCATTGCTGCCAAGAGCTGACAGATGTGCACTTTTTTAAAATTTAGTATTACCTTGTGGAGCCTCTCAAACATACCACTGTTAAGTCTCAACTGTCTTGACAAATGGCAGATAGTTCAGGGTACAGATCCACACAGAACACATAATGTATTCTCAATATTTCTTTGAACCATTATAGAAGAGTTATCATGATAAATGTACAGGTCTACATTAAAACACTGACACAGCAAGAAAAACCACTGAGGAGGTTGAGAAAAGAGTGTCAGGATCCTCCTTTTGGTGAGTTTGGTCACAGCAAATGTGCACAACAATTGCTGCAATTATCAAAGTGCACAGAATAGATGGGATTTGACCTGAAGTTTCCAAGGGAAAAGTCTGTAATTCTGAAGATTTCGGAACATCTATCATTACCCAGTCAACCTCATACTGAGCTTTAAAAACTCCCATCATCATTAATGAGATAGACTCCCAATTCTAGTTATGATTTTAGTAATGATAAGGTAAAATAGAGTTGTCCAAGCTTGAGATTTTGTTTAATCATTTTACAGTGCAAGCATTCTAAACAGTTGAAGCCAACATTTCTGTTATTCAGAAATGTTATTCATCTTTGCATACAAAGATGCAAGTTGAATGGTGGGTAGTGAGTTTTTTCAGAATATTTCCAACCTCTTAAGTTGTGGTCCCTCATGACTTTCTCTGTCTCATTCCTGCCCAGTAAACTGCCTTCTGTTGAACATATCAATCATAGGAAATTTGTTAGCAGCTTTCTTCAGAGCCAGCACAGGCTGGCATTCATGACCTTGCTGATAGATCTCACCAGCACACAAAATCCTATAACAGTCTATGGCAAGACTCTCAACAACTTCAGTGGAGTCAGGACTGCTCCCACCTCTTTACTCAAAATCAAGCTCAATCTCTCTCCTATGTCTATGCCACCAGCCTGTTTTCTAAAGCATGAAAGACTCAGTGCTGCTCCCAAAGCCAAGCCAGAGGTGGAGAGGCTTGGAGCAAGGACAGTCTGAGCCCAGAGAGGGAGCCTGAGACCACGGTCACCAAAAAAACCATTCTAGCTGCTCCATCCTGTCTGTATCTAGCAGTTGAACCATTCACAAAACCAAAAAGAGACAATTCCGCCCCCTTTTAGGTCACATTCATTTGGTTTGAAGAGAGGTCAGGCTACAGGAGGATAATTTGCTGTGATAGTCCAAGATCTCCCACTGAAATCAGTACAATTGTAAGTACATTAGCAATACAATGCACTCTTACTGTGAATATTACCTTAATCTCCAACCTCATTAAATACAGAAAATACTTTTTATATTTTCTAAATATCTGTAGTACAGAATCTCATGTTGCTATCATGCTAAAGAGCACAGAGTAGAAAGTTAGATTTGCTATGGCAGGGCCTTGGATTTTTTCTCAGTGACCTCTTCTGTGGTAAAGTATTGGTGCTTTTCTTTGGCAGATGAATTACTCTCTAGAAAAAAGCAGTTGGTCTTCCAAGAAAGGATATCTCTGTACTATACTGATGTGCAGAATTATTAACAATAACTTTATCAATTCCAGCAGTAAGCTAAGATTTGCAGTTCAGTATGAAACATTTTAAAGTGAATCACTATTAGAAAACCAGTTCCAAGATTAGAGATAAAAAGACACAAACAACTGTTGGTTTTCTGTAGCAGCAAACAATCCTGGTTTTCCCTCTGACTGTATTCTCTCCTTTGTTGAAACTCTGAAGTCATGAGCCTTTAATCAATACACAAAGCAATTACTTTCTAAAGGAAAACAATCTTAGGTCAAGTGAAGATAATGGAAATCATACAGGCATTTATTCAGGTCTAAATGCCAGGCTTCTGGTTTCACTTCCAAACAAACCCAAATGACAAGGAGTACAATAATTGTTTTCCCTAGTAACGCACTTGGATACCACAGCATATATTTAACTGAGTACAGTCTCCTGTGTTTGTCCTCAGCTTGTTCCACATAATTCAGTAAAATACACAGAATGAGTGCCACATCTGGATTTGTTACCTAGGCAGCAAATAAACTTCATCTGAAACCTCATAACAAAACATGCATTTTGAAATTTTAACTGGTGTGGCAAATGCCTCATTTATCAAACCCACGAGGAGGAAAACAAAACACAAGTGATCAGCAGCATCTCATAGTTGCATTGGGGATTTTCAACTTTAATCATTTTAGTTTTCTGCTCTTTTATAAAACAGTTTAACATTGAAAGGAGCACTGGTATCTGTAACACACCAGCATGACAACAGACTCCAGGCTCTATTCAGAGAACAAGCTAAAACCATCCTCATAACAGCCATTATATTGCATTTAAAGCACAAAATGCAAATGGAAGTATTTCTGGTTCTTCCTACTGTATCAGGTGTTTTTAATAAAAAACATATTTTGGAAAAAAACAGGTGAACTTGCACAGCTCATATAAGTCAAAAAAGTGCTAGAAAGAAAGACTAATCAGTTCTCTACAACTCTATACAGTTCGGTGTAAGAGTTAGGAAAAAGCTTTTTATATTTCATGACACTAGATTCAAGGCTATAAACTGATGAGCATCTTCAAGCTTACACTCCATTAAAGTAGAGTTCTTTTATATGAATTGCTTCAAAATATTTTTCCAAAATGAGTGACTGAGCTGCCATATTGAGCCACTGATCAACTTAAGATTTTTCCTGTCCCTCTGAAAATAACACATCTTTCATCTGCCTTGTAATAGTACCTTATACCTTACATAGCAGATTACATGGTCTGATTTCTTTTAAAAAGCAAAACATGTGTCTTTGGTCACATTTCAAAGGCTTCATAAGTGTATCTTAAACTTCTGTGCTGGGGCTCAAGACATTATGTTCAAAATATTCAGGGAGAGGCATGGTACAGTGGAAAAAATAAATAAATGCTTACTGCAATATTAATCACACAGTACCAATGGCAGGGAACTGGTTTTCCTCAGGTATTTTCAGCACGGGTATGAGTTCATCTTGTAAATGATAAACAAAGGGAGGAATGTACACTCTTGAGACCTGATGCAAGGCAAGACATGATTACAGGCATAAAGACTGTTTTTTAAAGGATAAGTAACAATAAGAAACTAAAAATCTATGGAATAGATTAAAATTGTGCAGTATATGAAAGTTCAAGATACCATTACTGTCTGGGGTTAATAAAGAAAGAGGTACACTAGGAAAATAGACTGTACTGGCATTAGTCAGAAGTGCCAGCAGTAAATCAGAATTTCTTAATTCTAGAATTTCTTACCACCCTTTGGCATCTACACTATCTTTCCAATAAAAGCAAAGCAACTGCATCACATTGCTGAGATTATGTAGGATGAACTCAGTCGTCCCTAGAGCAGAATTCAAGAGGGTATGGCAGAAAGGGAGGGTTATGTCTTATTAATAAAGCAGCTTACACCATCTGAAGTCATTTTGCCAAGTGACAAATTGGACTGTGTAAAGACAAGATGCAGTTATGGACGTATCAGGTTTGGATTTTAACGTGCAAAGGATACATGCATCCCCATCTGTAACAAGAGTAGTCCCAGCATCCAACCAAATCCAGGTTAGGTCCAATCATAAAGCCTGGCCGTATGTGAGACCCTGGCCATTGCAGCCAGGTTTATTGCAGAAAAGAATATTGGTGAGGGCACCAGACACTGGTATATCCTCAGAGGCCAGGAGGAGGCACAGCAAGAGAAATCTCACCCACACCTTCCCTTTGCTGTTCTTACCCTAACATCCTCCCTGCAGACTCAAAGCCAAGCCCATAGCCCTTGCTGAGGGCATAGGTCACACAGTCCAGTACCACAGAGCTCCCAAAATGCCATTTCCTGACATGGAAGGAAGAAGCAGAACTGTTGTCTCTCTTTGATGAGCTGGCAGGTTTGCAATGCTGCTTTTTCACCAGATAAACTGGGTGTGAGGGAGAGACCAGGAACCCAAACATCCAAATTCCTTGACTTCTTAAGTCACCAAAACTCTATGGAAGCCCAGAAGCAATGTCACACTTATCCGTTACACTGCCTGTGAGTGATGACAACTGAATTCACAAGCTAGCACCCCCACGATATTTTTCACTAATTTTTACCCAAACTACAAGATTTTTTCATCAAACTCTGGTGCTCTAGTATGACTGACCCTGAAAAGCAGAACTCCTCCCCATCCACCAAGCACAGGGTTAGAGAGAACTGACCACAAGGCATTTAGAAGTCAAGTGCACTGGACCTATATATTTCAGAATAATACCTTTGGAAAAGTACCTAAATGATATCAAAATAAGTCAAGTGTCCCAGTATGTCATGACAAAAAAGATGGCATTTCCACAAGGTATTTATTTCTTAAAATTGCAATACAGTGAGTTACTTCATGTTCAGTACCTAATAAATGCCCTGAGTAGAGGCTCTGAAGTGAGGGTTGTGCCCTGCTCTCCCAGATAAGGTTCCAGTCTGCCTATGAGAACCAGGAACCTCACTGCAGAAACACAAATTTCACCAAAACTTAGAGTCACAAAGCTTAACAGGTCCCAGGTGACTTCTGTGCTAAAAAAAACAAACAAGAGACCCTGAAACTAAAATAGGGTTTAAGCCTTCCGGTAAAATATACCTCACGGTGAGAGCAACAAACAATAATTAATCACATTTAAATTCTACATCTGAAAACAACTGAGCAGGATTCAATCTTGCATTACACAGATTAAAACATGGCTATCCTACTTAGTGGCACCCAATCTTCCAGGGTTGTTTTTTAGGAACTTTTGAAATACATCCTGATAAGTTATTAAAAAATTATAATTCTTTAATAGCACAGTTGCTCATTATCCCTTTTTGTTTTTCTTTTCCAAATGATTTAACAGAGCAACCATTCCTGGTCAGTGTTTGTGGAGCTTTTATTCGCTGCCTGTAAGTGGAGAGGATGCTTTGGTCTTCTGGTTTTGCTCATAATTTCACATTGGTAAAGTTTGTTCAAATCCCTTTAAAACCTCTAAATCTATCTGCAAGCCAAAAAAGGTATGGCTTCGTAAGGCAAAAGAAATAAATCTCTTTGAAATGCTAATGGGGTGGAACATTTTCTGCTATTTCAAGAAATAATCTAGCCTTCTGGAATATTTGTAAAGGTTTTGAGCTAATGAAGGTATTTTAATTTATGACAGTTCAGTGAAAACAATACTGTGCTGTCACAGCCTTGTTCCTTGTGCTGTGAAAATAGAATCACCATTATGAGACAGAAACTGCAGCTTTTAGGAGCACACCATGTTTCAGTAGCTTTGTTGAAGACAAACAAAGCCCTGGGCTCTGTGTAGATATCTGAAAGGTGCAGTTATCTTTTTACAGTGACACTCCAGTTACTTTTCCTCAGGCATTCTTAAAAGGGAAAAAAGTGTCTAGCACAAGTCTGTCAGGAGCCTCAAGGAATTGGAATAAAAATATATACAGGCAGCACAACGCTTGGTATTGTACCAGCCACCAGGAGCATGATCAAAAGCCTACCTAGGGCACCAGGCTAGGTCCAGTGACAGAGAAAAGGCACCATGAACAAATATTGCTTGCCAAACTAAAAAATTATGGATCTGGAAACATGAAAAAAAAAAGGAAGAAAGGGGGAAAAAAAATAGGCTTCAAAAGAAAAATAAAACAATACTCCTAAAATAGGCCTGATTATGTGGGTCACTAAGTACTGTGTATTTCCCCTGTAGCATTTCATAGTCGTTACTGTTGCCAGGGGAAGCTTGATCCTCTCATTATGTATGTTTGTCTTTCACATCAGAGCTCCTCTCTTTCTTTCCCTGCCCCGGCACTGTAACAGAAATAAAAATAAGGAATGAACCCCCATTATTACCCAAATACCTACAAAGCAGAGGGAGTGACCCCGGCAGGTCGGCGGGTCAGCCCCCTCATCATTGATGCACTTGCTCCAGCGGACCCCCGCCTTTTGTCCTGGGGTCAAAGCCAAGACCTCTGCTGAGTGTCCTCAGTGAAGAATTAACAAGTGTGACAATTTGTGGTCCCTCCCCCCCCAGCCCCCGGTCCTGCCTGCGTGAATGCTGTAAATAGAGACATCTGGATGGAGGCCTTTCACTGCAGTAATTGAAAATGAACATGGATCAAGTTCTGGCCTGTTGTATTCATAAATCTTCAGGCTTAATTACATTAAAGGGAAATCTAGGGCCTGGCTCTATGGAAACGGCAGATCCTATCAGGCTCTCAGATCATGAATCTTTAAGATAAGTGTTATGCCTCTCTTCGGGACAGTTGGGTGAGAAATTCTGATCAGCAAAGATCCATAGTTTTTCCATGTGTTTTCCTTTTCCTTTGTACATGATGCATTGCCACCACTAAGGAGCTGGAGGACTTGGATGTGTGAGGCACCAGGCTGCCATCATACCAGGCATTTAGGCAATTGATGCTGTAGGGCCCCACATACCCTCCACGTGGAAATTTAGGAGAGGGAAAATGTGTAGCTAGCTCAGTCATGGTTTTCACTCGCGCAGAGTCCTTGGTCCCACTTCCCAGGGAGAGCTGGGCCAGGATAAGCAAATGGAACATGCAGTTCTGCTTGCTCATTTCAAAAAGATAAGGAAGTTGAGTTCAGGGGAGACTCTCTTCACATCTGTCTTTTAGAAACTGAGCTTTTCTTGAAGGAACAAACTGATATTCTGAAAAATCAATAAAGAAACAAACCAGTAGCACAAAGGAGACAATTTTGGATTATGAATGGAACTGTCTAGTTGTTAAGAGCTGGTTGTTTTGCAAAAACTTCAGCATTTTCAGCAGCGTTTTCTGTCTGTAAAGAGCTTTCACCACAGTAACAGACTCCACAATGAGCTTGTGTGTGATGCAGGTTTTCACGGCAGCGGAAGTTTTGATAAAACAAACACCTCAAATGGAATATAGATACACAAGGGCTGAGATATTTTTGTGTGAGGGAAGAGTTTTCCTGAACCCTACTCAGAAAAAGTGATGGTGTAGACAGATCCCTTTAATTAAATTCTGCAAGACTAATTTGATGGCATATAAACTGACTACCATCTCCACAGCCACCAGACAATGCCAGTGAGCCACAATATGGCCAAGTAAATTGAACCCTCCTGTCCATTGTAAGACCACTGGATGAACATGGTACAGCAAATAAGTAAATCTTAGATCTTGTGGTTGGCTTTTATAATTTTATTTTTTAGCATTTTAAATCTAAAGAAATATAAAATCCACCAGGAAAACTTCAATATCACAAGCACAAACTTCCAGTTAATAATAGCAAAATTAGTTGTCAGTCCCCAAGGATACATTTTCCCCCTAACCACAGTTTTCTCCACCACACTTCTTGCAGATCAGGGAAGCTCTGCAGCTGTAAATGGCAGTAGGCAGCAAGCAGATCCTCCAGAACAACAGCTTGACCTGCTCCTCAGTTTAGGGGCACAGTGCAAAAATAAAAGTTCCTAAAAAAAACCTCTCCTAAACTGGAAACACAAGTAACCCACCCCCTTTAACAAACCTTGATTTTGTTCCAGGACTTGTACAAACTGCTGTGACAGAAAACTATCAATAATGTTTGCTCTGCAGGAGAAGAGTGGGGTTACTTTTAGCTTTCAAAGGATCAGTGCTCCAGTAACAAGTGGTTTTGCTGTCACCATTTACCATCGTATTGACAGAAAGGGCAGGGCAATGACTCAAGGATTATTTATATGAAACCCAGAGCCAGTGGCACTGTAAGTTACAGAAAAAGGACAAGCTCACAAAGCAGTGGCCACGTGTCTGAATGAGAAGGGACACACTTTCTGTCAGCAGGGTTCAAGGGCTGCAATGGAGATCCAGAGCTACAGGTTTGCACCTGATCTCATGCTTACGTTTCCCAACAAGGTGGAAGAGTGACAGCACTGCCAAATAATTCATGTTGCAATGAGACCAGTCCTACTCTCTGCAAGGCTTTCTTATCTGACTGTTTTATTCATGTACCTGATGTTACTCTTCAAACATTCTTCCCCAGGATTCTAAATTCATCTGTATCTTAATTGTAGGTTTAATTATTGAGCCATTTAGGAGTAGTCCATTTTATAGAGGTCTTTCATACATTTGAAGGGAACTCCAGATTCTAGGCCCTCTTTCTTCTTCTTTTACTACCATGGAAATGGGACTATTCTGTCAGTAAAATTAGCAAAGGTGATGGAAATTAGTCTGGGGGGGACAGCTGTTAACAGCATTTGGGAGATGGTGAGGTTGTTTTCAAATGTGATACACCTTTCCCAGTTCTGAAAGTTTCAAACCATGAGTAAGTAGGGTTAGTATATACTACACAGGTTTATCCCTATTTCTGTTGCCCTCTTTTCTCTCTTTTACCAGTACCCAGCCTCATGCACCCTCCTGTACACTTTTTCTCAGTGCACAGATCAGAATTTATCCCCTGCACTGCACAGTGACTCCTCTGATACAGGCCCAGGCAAGCCTGGACCATGGTATCAAAGAATACTGTGGGATGCCTTGCTCCTGCAAGTACTTCCAAAGGAGAAGTCCTTTTGAAAGTAAATTAGCAATTCTATATTTCTCTTCTTCCTGGAAAGTGGTATGCAAAAAATAGCAAATTAGTAAAAAATAAATTCATTCATTAAACTAATATTATGGGTTTAGTCCTGCTTATAACTAATCAGTGTCTGCCTGGAGTCTTCCAGAGATAGCAAGCCTCTATCAGGGTATTTTATTGGCCTGAAATTATTAATCACAGAGTAGAAAGCAACTGCTGTTCACATGCACTACAATACATTGTACTCTTACTTGCTGCCTGCATTCATGCTGGCTGGGATTTCATTCAAGAAGGTAAGATGACGTTTGCATTTCCTTTTTTTATTTATTGTACAATAATACATGTGGCAATATGCTCATATGAACCAGGAGACATCCTTTCCACACAATTTCACTTAAAATCTGTGGGGTCCGAGTGCCTAAATCCCAGTGGTATCTTTGACAGTGACAGTTTGTGTAACCTGTTTCTGCAAACATAAAAACAATGCCTCAAAACTATAAAATAGGGTGGATTCTGCAGAAATAACCAAAGGCATTATTTTATAAAGTCCCTTAAAAACAGTTACCTTTACAACGGGCAAGCTGTAAAGAAAACTCAGTTATAACAGTGCCATTTGGTACAACCTTTCAATGCTTTCGTTCTTTACCAATCCTAAATGTACACCTGTTAATGAATCCCACCATGTGTAATTCAGGAAAAGACCCTTCATGAATATGATGATATTAATGAAAAGCATCTGTTTCATCAGGTTGTACGGATCCAGCCAGCCAAAATTCACACCAGGAAACGAGGATGTGATCTCTCTAAGGAGCCCAATCTCCCTACACTTTCAGACCTCCCATATGGTTGCTCACATCTTGGTTCCCACATACTTCTAGTCTTTCTGACCAACATATGTAACTACTTTGTAAAGACAATTATTCAGGCTCTAAGGTCACAGCAATAACTCCTTTGCTCTGACTTAAGCCAATGCTTTGCCCAGAATAGTTTCTACATGTTTTCATGCAGACACTATATAATTTGAGACATTAAAATATTTGGTATGAAAATGCCATCCGTTGCACCATGGGACAGCACCAGAAAATTCTTCCTAGGGAAAACGCACCCTGATTTTATGGGGAGTGCCTTCAAAAACCTCTGTGAATACCAATGCATAAAGCCATATAGCATATATATTCCTTTCCTGAGGTAAGATGTTTATTGAGCGAGCAGATGGAGAAATACCTGAAACCAGTGATGCCTTGCACTGACCCAGGAGCTGCTGCCACTCCTGGGATGACTGATCCTGACCCACTGGAGGGAGACACTGAAAAGAAAGTCTTTCCCTAGCTGCTAAGAGACAGGGCAGGGGCTGGGTTCCATTTTGAACAAAGGAAAAAAAAATGCCTTCAAACACCATAAAACTTACCCAGAGTTTCCACAATTTTGTCAGCTGTGTAAGTTAGTGATTACAGTTGTCTTCATATTTGACACTGTTTCTCCTTTGGGCTCTACAGACTTCACCATAAAGATTCTTTTTGATGCAGTTGTGTTGTGCCTTTGCCATCAAACAAGCTGAATACATCTGTTGCAATCCCAGAAACCTTGGAAGACAAAGTCTGGGGCAGTAAAATGTTTTATTTCTCCAAGACTGCACTGCCTGAAGTTTCCTTTTATATACATGTACTGCCTGAACTTTTATATACATGTAAATAATTATTTATAGATAGATAGATTGATTTAGTCTGAGTACACTTAAAGTTTCATTAAAACTTACTAAGGCCAAACACCAGAGCCCTCTTCCTTCTCATGAAGGCCTCGCAGTGTCTCTGCATATGCTGAAAAGATCCAGTGACAGCTGTCGAGGTCATTGTAAATGAGGGAAAAAGAGAGTCTTGTCTCCATTACCAAACAGCAGCAACTAATCACTGTCACATCATGATGGGGTTCTGGACTGTCCACAGGTTTATTGTGGCCATTAACCTATTCAAATATTCTACTTGAGGCAGAAAAAAAGAAAAAGTCTGGGGCCCAGTCTGGATCCTTATGTCTTCTGCAGTCATTTTAACCACTACAAAGTTAGTGTAAAACATCACCAAATTAAATCTTATCCATACAAAACAAATGCAGTGAGGCAAACTAGAGCTTGAATGTAAAGTTTATCACTTTCTGCAGCCTTCACACATAATCTTTTACCCTGCAAGCAATGCCAAGTTGCTTTTGCAGCTTGCACTGGAAGTCGAGCCCTTTGGTATTTTACTGTGTGGTCATGAGAGCTCACCAGGGAGTGACTGAGGCTTTGTGAGCTCACACATCACTTCACCCACAGCAACCTGCTCATGCCACCGTGCTTTCTGGATGACATTACTTTATGGCCACCCCGCTAAAGTGCAAATAATTACATTGGAGCAGAGAAAGGGGGAAACAGACTGCAGGAAGGAGGGACAGGAATTGCCTTTTTCCTCCCAATTTAGAGTTTAAAGCTCTTTGTCATTTGTTTACATTATCTTAACAATAGGGGGTTGATTCCCACACTGATTTTCTTATGGGCTGTTGACACTGTGGAGAGTTATACATAAGCAACAAATAGTTTCTCTAGCCACCAGAGATTATTTTAAGTGAGTCTCACGAATTCAAAAACATGCTAACTTATAGTCATCTGGTTTTTTGGTTGGGTTTTGTTAGAGGTTTTTTTGCATGAAAGAAATGAACCACACAAATGTGAGACAAAACATTATGTTGGACATATGCCTGCACTGCATGAGGCTGAAACACACTGCATGCAGCCGCTACTGTACCTAGAATAAAATCACATCTAGTAACCAAACAGACAGCAGCAAAACCCATGAGTGACCATTACACTAGCCTTTATACACAGAAAAGTCCCTAACACTCTCCAGTCGACACTCTGTGGTGGGAACTTTGAAGTTCATGAGAAAACCCGGTTTATCCTCAAGGATAACTCAGGAAAGTGAGGGAGCTTGAGACACAAGACTGAGTTGCAGAAACTGTGATTTAAAATGGCCCTGGGCAAGGCATTCTGTGTAACCTTTGGAGAGGACATCAGGTCTGCCTGATAATGTGGCTGCAGTCTGTGTAGATGCAGCCCCAAGCTAGTGTCAGCCACAGAGTTTAGTTACGCTGAGGGGAAGGGGGGTTGGAGATGCAGCCTGGATATCAACACCTGGCAACCTCCTAATGTTTTTTTTTACAGCCTCCCCAGCACTCCATAGTACCACAACAACACTAGCAGTACCTAAATACCTAATGTACCTCCAGGCGAGGTATGTTCACATGAACTTTGCAGATTTTCCTCTCTTGGAGTGTCACTGAGACCATCTACCCATGGAACCTAACCTGAGAGCCTCAGTTTGCCCTCCCAGGATCTCATCAGATGAAGAAGCCATGGTCCTAACTCTAGATCACAGACTTTATTTGACCTGTCTTAAACTGGCTCTGTGATGCACCTCCCACCAGCAACTAGGGAAAGACAATACTACTTCATGTGCCTATCTAGTTTATAATGACTTTAGAAGCACAGTGCTACTGTGGGTTTGCATGGTACCTAATTTAGTAAAGGTGTGGTCTCAGATAAGCCTCCTAGGTGATGCTCTAGCAATTGTTAAAATAAGGATCTTTTGTAATAACAAAAGTAGTTACCCCATGGACAAATGCACCTCCTTGTGCTCTTTTTGGACTGATGTCACAGAAAAGTATTTAGCATAGAATTAATTGCCAAGAAAATATCAGTTAAAAGATGAGCAATGCTCTTTCTCTTCTAAACTGAGCAACTAAAAAAATAAATTAAAATCATTTATCGGTGTACAAACCCAACCTCTCGTGCATGACATGCAGTGCATTGCAGACACTTAATGCATCAGACACTCTATAGCTGCATTTTATTTAGCGCTCGGGAAGTACAAATGTTTCCCCACTAGTGGAACCACATAGCTTCCAAAAGCTGTCTTCCATTGAGAGGACAATTGTTTTCTATAGAGATGAGAAACAAATACCCATGACCCACGTCACCTTGCCCCAGCAGGCTCTTGCTGCGGCTTCCTCTGTGCAAATACAACAAAGTCTGGCAGCAGTCAGTCCTGCCAGCCCACAGTGAGCCACCACAGAGTGCAGAGCTATTTACCCTTCCTATTAATCTGTCAGTGTTCTAGTCAAACACGTAAAACAATATGGTGTGTGCATATCTTGACTGGTCATTGCTAAGTTACTGAGGAGCAACATGAATGAGTGGAAAACCATGCAAAAAACTATAACACTAGATTTTTAAGGTATGGAATATTGGGGTTTTCAATTGTCAGTGCAAAGGAAGCAGCCATGGTGTTCGTAGCATGGTGACAATAATGCAAAAGCCAGAAACTATAGCCAGTCTGCCTCTTTCAGCATACAATAAACGGGTCCTGTTTGTTTTGCTGAGATGCAGATTTAATCCCAACTCTTTTATGGGCTCCCTGCTCTGTGCAGTCGGGGAACAATTAGGAAACTTGGGATCCTGTCTCTCAGTTTACTTTACATAACCAAACTGCTGCCACAGCACAGAAAACAGTGACTGCAGTTACCAGGGATACGGCAGGGCCATATTTTGAAGTATTTGGAAGTTGAAATGCTGCTTTCTTATAAACCCTGTCCAAGAAACTCAGTTTAATCCAAAAGCCTAGTATTGGATAACCCTGTAGCATCCTCTCCAGCACTCCCTCCTCAGATAACTTGAGCTCAGTGGTGGCAATTTGTGCTCAGGAGAGCACCTTTAAGAACAAGTCAGTACATGCTGTCAGGCTTCTGAAGTAAGCAAGCACACTGCTTGCCTTTAATAAAGTAATAATTTTATTTGATGATGTTTCCAGGCTCTGTCAGAGCTGAAAATTCACACTGCCTGCTATATCTTTAATCTGTTTCCTTGCAATGAACAAAAGGAAGAGTGTGCATATGAGAAAGCAGAAATAGAGGATATGGGTCAAAGGGTATATTCTGAGTGTCAGCAAGACTTTATCTCAAACAGAAGAGTCTTTCCACAGTCAGTAAACTTCCCAGAGGCAATGAGAACTGCAAAAAAAGCATGACTGTACACACTAAAAACATAAATTACAAAGTACAAGTAACAACATTTAGCCATTTTCAAAAACCTTGACTCGTTCTTTTCTTTATGGTCCAAAATTTCTACTTGGGTAATGCTGGAAGAGAAGATAAATTTTGCTTATGTGCATAAGTGTGTATAAAAATATACAGGTCCAAAGGTATTTGTATATATATACCAAATTATGCCAAGCAACTCATAATAAACAAAGGCAAATTAAGGATCCACTGCTGCAGCCACTTCCATGCATAGCTTTATACTTCTAATTAGTCTCATCAGTAATACTATTTATATATTAAAGTATACAGATGGATAATACTGAAAGGTTTTGGCCGCATGATCTCACACTTGATTGGTATTAACATAGCTGCACAAGGCTGTAACAAATTCCTGGATCAGGCTGCAAACTAGTGATTTACAAAGTGATAAACTGCAATAATTAATTATGTTGTAATTGTCCTAGCCAATAACTATTTGAATATGAGATTCATTGTCTGATCGACTTCATGTTGACCAAAATAGGCCATAGTATAGATCTCTTTGGACTTCAGAAAGATGTATGGTCCAGGGATGTCCAAAAAAGTGTCTGGAACAGATCCAAAGGCAAAGAAAATCTCTTAATCCCAGTCCATGCTCAAGCAACAACTAGTGAAGCATACAGAAAGCAGATCTACCCCACACAATCAAGCTATCAGTCTCAAGTACTTACAGGCAACATATCACCCTTCTAGTAAATCACTGCTGGTATGCTGGACTTGCAATGGCTTTAAACGTGCAAGGAAATGCCATTTATTCACAACCCTGTTTTGGTAAAGCCCACACAAGCTAGGAACAGCAGTGGCTCCTCTGCCCCACCTGACATTGCGTGCAGTCTAGGGGTGAAGATGTCATCACCAGCACACCCAGTCAAAATATGGTTTTCACAAAAAATCCCAAGGCATGTCCAAAACAGACAAACAAAAATGTTATGCTTTAGGCAGATAACAGATTGCTGTTTAACTCAGGGCAATAAATGCAGTTGCCAGTTCTAAGATAAGCGCCTCTACTTCATCACAGGAGAGAAATGCATGTATGGAAATTTGATTTGAAACTCCTAGGTGCAATACCCTCACTGTGGCAATTAAAGGCTTGCTGAAAGGGGTAAAAACACACAGAATTAGAGTAGTGTGCCCCTGCTCAGCAATTTCACTGAAGTTTTAAGACAGCCAAAGCCTGCTGATGCCAACAGGAAGATTCATTGTAATTTGTATCAACTCTATAACTAAGTCTGGTTTAGGAGTAACAAAAAATTATTCCAATCACTGCAACAGATGCCTCTTAGAAGGGCAAGAATTTTGCATTTGGAACTTCTGCACTTCTGAAGTACAGTACTTTGAACTGTAAGTTTAATATGACAAGCCAGACCCTGTAAGGCTGAATTGCAGCAATAGAGTTTTCATACTAAATGCCTCTTAAGCAAGTACTTTCAGACTGCTTAAATAACTTTAACCACCACTTTCAGGTGGGTGACTCCATCCTAATTTTCCCATTTTTGATTAATGCTCTACACAGGAAAAAAAAAAAAAATCATCACTTTCCATGTGAAACATGCAGCAGTCTTCTCTGCTTCAGATATACCAGATTCCAATAAATCAACAGAGTTGCATGCATAATTATATTGTTATATTGATAACTGAAAAAGAGGTAGGAAAAGGTATGATGAAGTATAGGGGCAACTGAATTAAGAGTCTTCTTTTTTCTCCCTTTAAGCAAGGTTCTTAAGAACAGAACTAAACAAGAAAAGGGAAAAAAAAAATTAAAACAAACAAACAAACAAAAACCCTATACAGAAAAACATGTGAAGTATTCAGGAACTGCATCCAAAAGGAAAAACTGGGAACAGAAAAGGGGAATGGCCCCAGGATCTAGAGAATCCTAGTAAGTTATATTATTTTTTTCCCAATGACAAGGAAGTCTGCTTCATACATTTTAATTTTATGGAAAATCTTAACAGCTTTGAGTGCTCATGGGGTGAAGAGGTTTCTGCCTGGTCAGAGTTCTCCTCTAACCAGAGGTGCTAATGAGCACCTTCGTTACAGGTTTTGTCTGCTCTCAAATAAAGAACAGTGTGTACCCCAGGAAGGTTTTGAAGAGCTGACTCCCACTGGAATGAGAAATGCTGGGATGCAGAGATGTCTGCTTCACCAACCTGAAGTTGGCAAAGTCAATGAATATTTTGTAGGGTCTCTTAATCCCATTTTGCTACTTTACTCTGACATTAAAGAGGAAATGTTGGGAGTTGAATAATCTAATGGCATTGAACTAGTTCCTAGTACAGAGGCAATAAGAAAGTGTAGGCTTTAACACTGGACACCCTTGAGCTAGGTGGTGTATGTAAGGATGCTCCTCAGATGTCTGCACAGGCCCTGGCTTTCCAGACTGTGGGGATTTGGTGACTGTTTCAGAGACACGCTTCAGAAGGAATAATAGAGTCTTAGCTCCTGCCACATCATTGCAGAGCAGCACTGATACCCTGCCAGATTACTAGGCTGATCTTTCCATTTCTCTTTTCATCTTGCTTCTCTGTCTCCCAAGCTCAGCATCCTCTAAATGCTGGCATTTGCATTCTGTAATATTTCTGGGGCTTTTTTAAACTCCATAGTCTCAGATGAGTTAAAAAACCCACCATTGTGCACAAATCTGACATGCAGTGTAACGTGAAAACAATGTCTCGCCCCTCTATTTATATATAATTTTTTATGTGTCCTTTACAGCTCTCTCTTTGCAAACCACAGGTGTTTGTGGGCATAATGCTCCCAACGCTGTAGAAAAGAGTTTATTGTAAGGAGCCTTTTCTTTGCCACTTGTCCTAAACCTGTTTGCAAAGTGCTACATGCGTTCTACCGATCACCATAAAAATCAAGGAACAAGAAGTCCTCTGTAAGCCTGCCCAGCAGCACTACTATGACATTGGTTGCGACAGCTTTGTGACCCTGCATTGTTTTCCATTCATTCACAAGCCTTTTTCTTTGCTTTCCTTTTTTTTTTTCCCTCTACTCCCTAAGAAAATAAAAAAAAAGAGTGAAGCCTTTATAGGCATTTTTATCTACTGTAAAAAAAAAACCATGTGTATCCTGGGGTAATAGATTTTTTTTAAAAAAAAAAAGAACACAATGTGACAGCTACTTTAGAGAAAACTGCATGGAGTTACAGTAGTTACAGTTTCAAAAACCACCTGCAAACAAGTTCAGATACCATAGCAAACTGCCCTTAGGATTTCTTTTTTCTTTTTCCTTACATGGTCCTTCTTTTTGTTTTTTTTTTTTTAAGTTCTCTCTTGCCATTCTAAGCCTGAAGTTGGTAATGAATTTATGTGACAGCTATGAAGCTAGTGTTAAAATTGTGAATAGTGGCTAGCAGTGCTCATGCCCTCAGTGTTAGCATCTTCACACAGCAGTGAATACAGGGCTGGGGCTGGTGAATGGGAGGGGGGCAAGGGTATAGGCAGACTGCTGGCCCGGTTTTTCTCTCTTATTTATCTGTACACAAATGTCTGAGGGGTGCAGGGGAGGGACACATGGTAGAAAGAGCAAAATGCAAACACTAGGTCTCCTTGTCTTTCTGCCATTGCATGCTTAGGGGCAAGAAATGTACACAGGGGGAGATTTGGGACCTTTTTTGCTGCTATAAGCTCTTATACCTGCCTGCTGGAGAAAGAAGTGCAGTCAGAAGTAACAGGGACAGGGAGTGTAAGCCATCACCTTCAGCTTTCCTCCCAACGTGTTTGAGCAGACTGAGGGAGTTGTGGCCACAGGCAGGTATAGGAGAGGACAACAAATGGAAAAAGGATCCATGAAACCGTGCCCCCAGAGCAGGTGGGAGCAAATTTTTCATTGTCTCAGTCTATTTTCTACACGCATGCACACAAACAAAGTTAAAGGGGCAGGACAGGGAGGCAGGAAGGGTTGGTGGGTCAGGCTGGGGCTGGGCGTGAAAGGGGCCTCACTATCTGCCCACCCTCACGCTGAATGAGAAAGGGGGCAGGAGGGGGGGGATGTGTATGGGGGGGGCAGGGGCAGGGTTAAATGNGGTGAGGGGGGAGGGAGGGAGAGGATGTTATTAGCGGCGGAACCTCGGGACTGAAGTTGAAGCCGAAGAAGAGAAAAGGAGCAATATGATCAATATGGTTTCATTGTTGAGCCCCGCTTACCTCGGCAGGAGACCATCTGCTCCCTGTCAATGCATCACCTGCTTGTCTGGCCTGTTGGCCGGGCAACGCGCGGGCGGGGGGGATTACAGGGGCAGGGGGGGCCGGGGGGCCCAGCCGGGGGCTGTCCCCCCTCTGCTGGGACAGGACCAAGGGGGAGGAGGCCCGCTCGGCCTAGGTGGGAAGCCCGGCAGGCTCCTTGGGGCTCAACTCCTTGCAAAGGAAGGCACGAAACAATCTGCGGTGTTTCCAGGCAAGGGGGTGGCTTCAGGAAGACCCTTCCTGCCCCTGGAAGTTGGCGTTTTGTTGCACGCGTGGAATTTAGAGACGCATGAGTGAGCCTGGCACAATGGACACCCGGGAATGGAAGGGAAGAAGAGGGGTCCCTGGAATACCCGGCACATCGCCGCCCGAGTCACCAAAGGAAAAAAGGGACAGTCCTCTCACATCCTCCCCCAGAAATAAAATTTGGTGAGGAAGAACACACTGAAATAATGCGAGAATATTGCTAGGTCATTTTCAATGCCACCAAAAAATCACTGCAGTTCCATGCAAGGGGGAAGAAAGTGGAAACCCTCAGTTGTTGGGTATCAATGGATGAAAATACAGTGCTGGGTCTGTGTGTGTGATCCAAAATTATTTGATTTCATTATGACTGGTATTAAATGTCATCCCTTTAATAGGCAGATAAATTGCAGCTCCCTGAATCCCAGACTGGGCAGTACTGAAGTTTTTAGACAATCCCTCAGGAACTGATAAAGAGAAAATGTTTTCCAGCATGCAGTACTCTCAGTTTTGGCACATGCACAAGCGTGGGGCTGTCCCCTGCTCCTTCCTGTAGCTACACTTGGCCACGGGAACATCTCTGCAGGACCACACTGTTCTGTGTAATGCATGATTTCACTGATTTGGCATGAGGTTATATACCCATACATTACCATTTTGTATCCATACATACAGGTTTATATGTATATACACACACTTCACCCCTCAAGAGACCTTGCATAGGTCTTTTCCTGCATCACTATTACTACAGCAGGGCCTGCTGCTCTCTGTGTGTTACAGACAGACAGAATGCTCATAGCAATCACGTTTGGGCATTTGGTTACAAACATCACCTCTACATCAGATTCTCCCAAAAGCAGTCTGAGGCTTTCAACCTTTGGAGTCAATGAGAGTCCATATGGAGTTACACTTTAAAGTCAATACTACCAGGCTCCTAGGATAAGGTCACACCCTCCTGCCTAATAAAAAAATGAATAAAACCCCTTAGCAAATCTTGCTGGTCTGCTCAGTTTCTCATTAGCAAAATTTTTGAACTTTTCTACCCCCAAACAGAAGCAGCAGACAAGGATGAAGAGTGTATAAATAGGAGAGCATGCAAAGTTAAACTCTCAGCCTTGCAGTTTTCCTCTTTACACGACACTCATCAGGGAGAAGATTCCTTGGATGAAAAGCTATCAGCAACATTTGTTAAAAAAACTGTATTTGGATATTGTTATACATTGCAAAGCAATAACTGAGCAGAGCCAAGCAACTATTTCCAGTTTTAGAAACATCTCCTGTGCCACAGAGTAAATTCAGTCCAGTGGCGTAAGCACAGAGAGGCTGCAAAGTCACAGATGACATGGCCTTCAGCATGTCTTGTGTTACCACTCTTCCAGTATCACCATAAGTCAAACAGGGTAATGCTTAACTCATCCTTCTAAGGTGAAATAAAGCTACTAACCTAATGCTTGTAAAGCTCTAAAGCTATGAGATGTTTTCATTAAACAAACGATGTAAAAATGTCAAGTTACTGTACTTACAAGTGGAGCTGGCTAATTTTTTGCCAAGCTGCAAAATCAAACCATCCAGCATATAATACCAATCAAGATGAAGAAAGGTGCATTCTTCTTAGTTTTTAATCACTGCTAAAGCACTTCTTCACATGATTCCATACTCCCATCTAAGAAATGTTAATGGATTTTTCTATTGACACGCTGAACACAAGCGGTACATGCTTTTGAGTGTCACAGCTAATGGTCCTCACTGCTAGCATAAATCAATAAAAATAAACCAGACTCTTAAAGATGCCCAGAATATTATTATTCTGTTAGTCACTGTATGGATCAGAGCAATTATCATAGAAGGAATATAGAATATTTGTATCCCGGGTTTTACCTTGCATTTTAAAGAGGATATTTCTAAGCCAACAAATGGTTACTGCATCAATTGCTAGGTAAATGTGGAAGAAATAGCAAGAATCACTTCTAGGAAAACTGAAATCAATAGGTGGATAACTAACACTGAGAAGCAATGGCAGAGCACACATCTCATAACAATGTATAATGTACAACTTCTGCAATTTTTTACCAACTTGCTGAGGAAGTGTTTTGTATCCCTCCAGCACTAGTTTGATTTCCTTTTTTTTCTCAGAAAGAATATTTCTATTCTTACAATTCAAGATGCAAAGAATCAGGACAAGAGCTACAGAATCATTATGGTTTATGAAACTGAAAGGCTCTAATGTCCATATTATACTGATACTCTTTACTCATTCAGCTACCTCTCCTCTGGGCTGTGTTTTCCTACGAGCCTCTAGCCAGTTGATCCCTGCAAGACCCCCAGAAATCCACTGAAAAATTGTATCATTATTCCTACCTAAGTAAACCCATCTAAGGAAAAGAGCATCAGCCTGACTGGCCACGCTTCAACATTTATGTGAATTAACTGTGAGGTTGAAAACTACAGAACCACAGCAATGGATACTGAAAAATGTTTCAGGAACCCATGTTCCCTGTAACAGCACTGAAGACGAAGATCTAACTCAGGACTGTATTGTACTCCGAAATGTTCAAGGCTGGGGCATGGGGTGAGCTGGAAAATGGCTGTACAGACTCCATCCTCGTGGGTGAAAGAATGGAGAGAAAGAATCTCAGAAGGGCAAGTAGGAGAGAGTGCATAAATCAATCTCTTCTAGAGTGTGATACAGAATAAGAGCATATCTTTTCACATTACCTACAGCAGAAGTCTAAGGACACTGACCTCCAATACTAACACCATCTAAGTATACCCAAAGTATTTTTAAAAGCCCATGGCAATATTATTGACCTGACTGTATGGCTTCCAGGCAGCCATATACAGTAACAAATACACTTAATAAAACCCATACTGATGCTGGCAAGTGACTAGTGTTAGAAAAAAAGTTTTAATGCATTAAGCAAGGAACTCTGATACTATGTTCAAATATCTTTGATACAATACACCATGATCTTTAAGCCCCCCTGCTTAGTGATTATATCTTGTATTTAAAGGCGTTATTTTCCTCATAGTCAGTGCTAACCATTTTTCGATCAGTAACAATAATTTCTAGGCTCTCTGGGACAAACTGGAAATAATGGCAGCTTTCTGAAAGTCATGCAAGGCTCTCCTCATCTCAAAACACATCTGAAGCACTGGTACCATGTTTACCCTAAGAATGAGCCATGCAAATGTAACTGAAGTTTTGTCTGCCTTTTGAATCGAGAGTTAGATTTGCTCCATGATGGAGTAGCTAGAAAACAGCAAGAGTAATATTTAAAATAAAAGACTTATCACACCAGTTGGATGTCAAAAAGTCATTCAAACTTGTGGTTTCAAGACAGCAAACCTGCTTCTTAACACAGCTGAGATGTTAATGACAAACAGCAGGTACTGCAGTAGTGGGAACAGAGAGAATTACATTTAGCCAAGAGGTTAACTCTGGAGAAGAAAAAACAGGTTTTTGTTGTTGTCGGGGGTTTTTGTTTTGGTTTGTTTTTTTTTAATGCAAAGCTAAAACTCTTTCCCTTGTAAACCACACTATTTCTCTTAAGCTTTGAAGTCCAGATCAAGTGGCCAGGCATTCCCCAGAGAACCCTCAGAGCTGGGGGATGAATGGTCTCAAAGAGACGTGCACAGGCTGAAATGGTATCTCCTTTATGGCACTGCACCCAGGGCCTGCAGAGTGCTACTTCCCTTAAACATACATAATATTTAGCATTTATATTAGCTCCAAAAATCCAGGGACCATTCTTCTTATTACACAGTGAAATAATTCCTTCAAATTTTCTTGTCACAACCCTGAACAATTTTTATAAATGCAAAGTTTTTGCACAGGATAACTTCTATTTTGTAGAATCTGACTGTTTGCTTGGGAAGCCAGCCTGAGAGAAAGCTCCCTCTTGGAATTATAATCAATTCACAAGTTCACTGCATTCAACCATAAGGCTGAATTCCCAAATCAAAGCTGGAAGGGATCTTTTGAGATCACCTGATTCAGTCACCTGTTTGAGCAAGGTCCAGAGGAGCAGCTTGGTGAGGATTAGGCAAGCTTCTCATGCAGAGCCTCCACAGCCTGTCTAAGCAGCCCCCACAACAGCAACACTAAAAAATGCTTTCTTGTGTTCAAATGAAATTTCATGTGTTTCAGTTTATACCCATTGCCTCTTGTTCTGTCACAAGGATCAGCATGATATCCTACTGATAGCACCAGCTATCAAACAGAAATTATTGCTTTTTTCCTTCCAGAAATGTACAGAGTTGCTCAAATACATCAGGAGTTTTACTGTTTATACTAAATAGGTATTCTGGGCTTCTTTTAACACCAGCTCTCCTTTGGGCACTATTATCAGACAATTCCTGAGAGCAAGGACAACTTCTGCTCAAAAAAAAAGTTTGCCTTACTTAAGCCAGCATCCCTTTAAAAAGAACAATTACTGAGAGGATAAACAGAAAAAAATGCAGGTAACATCAGTAAGATTTCTTACATGCACATGCACATGCACATGCACATGCATTATTTTAATGATCACTTGCTCTCAGCTAGAATTTCAACAAAGAAAAGGTGAGACCCAGATGTGGAAAAAGAAAGAGCAGCAGAAAGATTGTATCTTCTTTTCTGACCCACATCATTCAAAAGCAATTTTCTGTGCACAGTATGAAGTAGCAGATTTTATCGAGGTCTCTATAGATAATCAGGGAGTAGTAAGGGTACATCCTTCATTCCTCTGTTAATTGGAGCCTGGATGAGCAGAGACTTCAAAAAAATGCTTTCAATACATTAGGGTCAAAAAACAGTCTTCTGCTGCCCAAGTTCTAATTTAAAGTTCCAAAGAAAACACAATGAACCCATTTCAGGGATGTATTTGGCCATTTTACATTTTTATCTGTTTTTGAACTGATATGCCTGATGTGTGGTTTGTTCCAGTGCTGAACTAATACAGTACTGTTCCCTGTGTTCACTTGTAGGTGAAAATCAATATTCAAAAGCTAAAATATGTCAATACTGTAATGTCAGCAGTTCTGAAACTACAGCTCACAATAATAAATGAGATATTTTTTTTNTTGGTGAGGATTAGGCAAGCTTCTCATGCAGAGCCTCCACAGCCTGTCTAAGCAGCCCCCACAACAGCAACACTAAAAAATGCTTTCTTGTGTTCAAATGAAATTTCATGTGTTTCAGTTTATACCCATTGCCTCTTGTTCTGTCACAAGGATCAGCATGATATCCTACTGATAGCACCAGCTATCAAACAGAAATTATTGCTTTTTTCCTTCCAGAAATGTACAGAGTTGCTCAAATACATCAGGAGTTTTACTGTTTATACTAAATAGGTATTCTGGGCTTCTTTTAACACCAGCTCTCCTTTGGGCACTATTATCAGACAATTCCTGAGAGCAAGGACAACTTCTGCTCAAAAAAAAAGTTTGCCTTACTTAAGCCAGCATCCCTTTAAAAAGAACAATTACTGAGAGGATAAACAGAAAAAAATGCAGGTAACATCAGTAAGATTTCTTACATGCACATGCACATGCACATGCACATGCATTATTTTAATGATCACTTGCTCTCAGCTAGAATTTCAACAAAGAAAAGGTGAGACCCAGATGTGGAAAAAGAAAGAGCAGCAGAAAGATTGTATCTGTGGACAGACAACCATTTGTCACAACCAGAATTACTGAATAAAATAGAGGATAGAGGGTGCTTTTTAAAATTAACCTAGATACAGGAAATAGGGATACTGCAGAGGACAAAGGGAAAATAAGACAAAATCAGGATATTGAAATATATGGAAAGTTGGAGTAATTACTCCAAGATCATGGTGCTAGTCTCCATGTGATGCAAAAGAAACATCTAGGCAGGCACACTGGACTGGACAGGCACAGCAATCCATGAAAGATAAATTATTATACAGATGAGGACCTGGGTGAAAGTTTCTGTAGTATGGACTAGAAAAAACAGCCTACCTTCATCAAATGTAACAGAGGAGTGCCAGTTAAATTAATGTAGCAACGAGGTGAAGTAAAAGCCTGAAGAGACATTTTGGTGGAATATTTTGTTAAACCAGTCTAGTTACGGTGAATAAGACTTTCTTACAAGAAGATGTGCTTGGCTCTTAGTCTGAGCAAGGCAATCTGGCTGTGATAAAACAGTATGTTAGAATGTTTCACATTATTTTTATTATTATTGCTTGTTTTACTTTCCACCAGAGGAAAAAACTTTTTAAAAGTGTTGGTTGTGGCAGTCACACAGGTGTGGAGGAAGCCTTCTTGCTAGGATTCATTAGCCTATATATAGTGTTACCATTTTTTATACTATCTTCTTTTCTGACCCACATCATTCAAAAGCAATTTTCTGTGCACAGTATGAAGTAGCAGATTTTATCGAGGTCTCTATAGATAATCAGGGAGTAGTAAGGGTACATCCTTCATTCCTCTGTTAATTGGAGCCTGGATGAGCAGAGACTTCAAAAAAATGCTTTCAATACATTAGGGTCAAAAAACAGTCTTCTGCTGCCCAAGTTCTAATTTAAAGTTCCAAAGAAAACACAATGAACCCATTTCAGGGATGTATTTGGCCATTTTACATTTTTATCTGTTTTTGAACTGATATGCCTGATGTGTGGTTTGTTCCAGTGCTGAACTAATACAGTACTGTTCCCTGTGTTCACTTGTAGGTGAAAATCAATATTCAAAAGCTAAAATATGTCAATACTGTAATGTCAGCAGTTCTGAAACTACAGCTCACAATAATAAATGAGATATTTTTTTTTATTAATTACAAAAGCCACAGGTATGGTCCTACAAAACTCATGATATATTGAATAGCTCATCCTTATGCTCAGAACTGTTTCTGTCCCCTCCACTATTATTTTTTGTGAGTTCATTGTTCATAAGACCCATACAAGTATCTATAAAGCATATAATGCTATAAAGCATTTTATCCAACCACCACAAATATTGTGCTATAGTCTCATTTGCACTCCAGATCTATCTGTAACAGCTAAAGTACATAATACCAAAGGCCTTCTTTTAACAGTTTAATTTCTAATAAATTAAGCACTGCAAACATAACAGTCTGTCCACTTAGAAGTCCATTTAGAAGCTAACCTACAGTTCCCTGCAATAGATCTGTGCTGTCACCCTCCTACTAACTTTACTCTGTAGCCTAGGATTCACTGTAATTGATCTGGAGCAGGTCCAAAGGAGGGCAACCAGGCTGGTGAAGGGACTTGAGCACAGATCCTATGAGGAGAGGCTGAGGGAGCTGGGGCTGTTCAGCCTGGAGAAGAGGAGGCTCAGGGGAGACCTCATCCTGCTCTACAACTCCCTGAAAGGAGGGTGTAGCCCGGGGGGGTTGGTCTCTTTTCCCAGGCAACTATCAGCAAGACAAGAGGGCATGGACTTAAGTTCTGCTGGGGGAAGTTTAGGTTGGATATTAGAAAGAATTTCTTCACCGAGAGGGTGATCAGACATTGGAATGGGCTGCCCAGGGAAGTAGTGGATTTTCTATCCCTGGAGATATTTAAAAAGAGACTGGATGTGGCACTCAGTGCCATGGTCTGGTAACCGCAGCGGTAGTGGATCAAGGGTTGGACTTGGTGATCTCTGAGGTCCCTTCCAACCCAGCCAATTCTATGATTCTATGATCTTTTGGGGAAAAAAAATTCTTTTTAATTTTATGTGTGTGACCATTCAAATTACAAAAAGATATGGAGAGGGCAGCCCAGAATTTACTTCCCTTTATTCAAAATTACCTACAGTTGGCAAGCAGAAAGCACAGCTCCCTGCCATCCCCCCAACAGCACATCCAATACTTTGGTGCAGCCTCCGCTCAGGCTGGAGCCACGAGTGTGCCAAGGCAGGACGACATGAAGCTCTTTCAAACATGAAAAATCTGTCAGCACAGGTAAATAAAAACATTGGGACCGAGTTTAGCCATGAGGAAAAATGACTTTGAAAGACAGTGAGGCGGATAATTAGGTGGTAAGGAATGCAGAGCTGAGCTTGGTATTCCACTCCAGCACACCGGGGCGAGCGCGGGCGGGATGCGGGGCCGGGGCTCCGCTGCTCCTGCCATGCATCACTGGGGCCATACACAGCACAGCCTTGAGTTGATTATCAGTGCTTTCCAAGAGGTTGTCAAAACATGTAAACTGCTTGCAGGAGACAAGATTTTAATAAAACTGCCTAGTCTCTGGTGATATTTTTCAGTTATGAAAACAGCAGCCTTTCCCAGGACGTGGGCATGTGAGCAAGGGAGCATGTAAAACGCTGCAGCAGTGTTCCCAGAGAACAGCATTTTCATTACAAGGAGACAAATTGGATGTTTACGTGGACTAACATTCTCCATGCTGTCTGTTACATGACAATGAGATGATTTGTTGCAAACTGACATATACACTGTATTTGCCAAGTGAGTAACATGAAGTTTCATACTCTCAGTCAATTTTTTTCATCTTAGCTTTTATCATTTGGGGTGAGAACACACAAGCCCAATTCAGTATTTCTTGTTTGTCTGTTTCTGTCCACTTGTTTGTGTTTGTGAATGGATTAGAAGCACAGCACTAAGGTCTTAGATACATCAAAGCACTCAGTATGTCCCAAGACTCTTCATTCATTTAAAAGTGTCTCCTGTCTTTCTCTAATAAAACAGGTGGAGCTGAAGCCCTGCTGGCCCACAATGTCTGTAATCTCTGGAGATGGAAGAGTAGAGTTCGTATCAGAATGTTTTGGATGTCCCATGTCCCATTTCAAAACCCAATGAGGAATTCAACCATGCAAATTTAAGTAATTTCACTGAGATTTAGGACCCTACATTTCTAAGTTGCTTTTAAAGCAACTGGGGCTCCGAGAGGGGAAAGAACTGAAGACATATGAATACAGTTGCTGTGAGAGCAGAGGAGGGCTGCCTCTCTCTAAATGAAGATCAGTTACCACCTCCCCTCCATTCAAGGAGGAGGACTATGAATGCAGGTGAGCAGAGAGCTGAAATTATGATTAGAGGCCTGGATGGAGTTCTGAAGGGCTGGATGAAAAGGCTGTGGAGGAAAGCAGGAGCTCTTTTTCGAAGCCCCTGGAATGCCAGAGCTTGGCACAGGGAGAGGGGGTGGTAGTGACACAGCAAATCCACCCCCCACCACCAAGTGACACTTTGTTCATCAGGGGTTGAGAGCCAAAACACAACAGTGGACAAGCACTGACTTTTACCGATGAACAGTTTTTCCCCAGTATGGTACATTTTGTTAAAAGCTGTTTCTAGCAGCTATATACATAGGTGTTATCTTGTTACAGGTTTTTTTGTGTGTTCCCTTGGTCACAGGCTCAATAACAGTGACAATGCTTTACTCTTTCATTTTTTTTAAATCTTATTAATAAGTGAACTTTTTTGAAAACACATTTTCCCTTGCTTGATCAATAGCAGCAGGAATTATAACAGTAGCCTTTTCAAGACTAAGTGAAAATGGAAAACAGGACTCCATGCAGCTCTTCTTTCACAAATACAAGTCCATTAAGATTTTTGTATTTGCATCATTTTCCTTTAAGGCCAATTCATCTAGGGTTTAATTTCAGATAGAGACTTTGCCTCTTCCATTAACTCTGTTTTTCCTAACACTTTACTCTTCCATTGCACATAATTTTGCTTTGAATTTTCCTTTACCTATCCTTTGTCTGCTCATTGTATGGGCTTTTTTTCTCCCTTGCATTGTTACAAATGTCATAAAACTAGCAAAAGCTTATTTTTTCTTTGCTATAGGAGAGATTTAAAACCATACCAAAAAATAATCCTACAGCAAGGGAACTCTTTAAAATGGAAGGCTTCCTCTAAACTATCACTGTCAAAAGGGAAGGCAAAAAGAGAAATGGTCATATTTTGTTCTTCATACCAGAACTAAACTTTATCAATCTCTGCTGCCAAAGAGGGCAAGGACTACCTTGTCTTTGCACCTCGGAGTCAAAGGTCCAAACAAAGCTTGCAATAGGTACAATAGCATTTGTCTCCATAAACAGTTGCTTTGTATTTAAATTCATCATTTGCTAAGCACTGTAAGTTTCTTTTACTTTTTCTTCCTGTCCACAACAATGCCTTGAGCAACTTTCTGTCAGAGTGCCCCAGGATTAATAACCCATCACAAGCAGACTAATGTAAGTGCTGTGCCTGATTCCTCTGCTGACGGAAATGTTTGTAAACATAGCAAAGAAAAAAAAACAACACCACCACAATACATTATGTTTCCAAAAGTAGTTAGAGAGCAGGAAAGTAAAATGCAGAACCACCCAGGAGCCAGAAAAGCACCCATAGCAGAGGTTTCCTCTCTTTGCTAAGCCAGGGGACAACAGGAAAAAAAAGACTCAAGCTATTTTTCAGCACTTTCCTTCATGGAGAAATATGAATGATTATTATTCAGGACACTGACTGAGAAATCAATAGACAATGTTTATCAGAGCCCTAATTAGCATATATAAGCCAGTAATTCTCTCTATAAGAGAAGCTTTTTACCTCATTGTTTGAGAATCATGCAGCAAGGAGGCTCAGAAGTTATTTTCACTCTTTTACATCAGGAGGAGCTTTGATTTAACCTCTACATTTTCTAGTGGCTGTTTTTTGGTCAGCCAGAGTCATGACTTTGGCAACACACTGGTTCTGCATTGAGGTCCTTTGCTCACCAGTGAGCAGTGTCCCCCACTGGGACAGCATCCACAGGAGTGGTGACAGTGGGCACCTTCACTGCCCTCACCTCCACTGCCTAATGGATTATTCTTCTCACAGGCTGACCACATATACCTCAATTTTTGCACCTTTCCATGCACAGTGGGCCTTGTCTTGCTTTCTGCTTCTTAGGACAATTGCAGGTTTTATGCTCTTTGGGCTCTGATACCAGGATCTCCCTCCCTATCTAAGCATTTCATTGTTTTTTTATTTATGTCCTGATTGCAAATCCAATGCAACTGTGTTTCAAGGAAGTGCTGACCCTTTAAGATAAACTTCCTCCTGAGGAGGAGCATTTCTATGGTCTGGCCAAACACAATACCTCAGAAATATTCTGAACTGCTCCGCAATGCGAGGCGCTCAACTCCAGGGTGCAATCAGCACTCCACCCTCATGAAATTAGCTGCCTCACATGCAGATGAAAGATTTAACCACTGCTCATTCAAAAAAGCTTCATCTTGCATTTTGATTTCTGTTATAGATCGAGCGTGACGCTCCTCGGCCCAGTTTCACACCTAGCCAACTCTGCCAGATTTAACTGAACCTACTAAAACATAACAGAACTTAGAGCTAACTACTGCCTACAGAAATAATGAGACTTTTTCTACTGTCCTCTTTTACAAGCAAACACTGCTTGAAAGCAGAAAATGCTGCACTGCTTAAGGCTTCCCATACTTCTGGAGAATTTCACCACTGACAGAGCATTTAATTGCTATTTTCTTAATTGTTTTTACACCCGGGACACTGAGGTGTTTGGGAAACTCCTGGAGGAGCTCTGTTTTAGTCAGGCTGCCTCCTAATGCTCAGGCACACCATCTTTGCAACAACTACTTTTTTTCCAAGAAACTACATCTTCAAACAACTTTGAAATACCTGAATGCCCATATGGTGTCCTCTCCTACCATGGCAGGCTATGAGTTGGAGACCATCCTTTCCCTCCCTCCATAGAGTGCTTAAACCAGAGACAGGATCAGCCCCAGGAAAACTTCAGGAAGCTTCATTATCAACATCAAATTCAAGTCCAGTGACTGACAATGAGGTTGCCTCTACCCTGCAGACAATGGCTGCAGGTCACTGCAGAGTCAGCAGCTAACTTGCTGCTTCAGGTACCAAAACCACCTGCATTTCAGGAGCAGAAAACTTTCTGAGCTCCCTGTTGCTGGTACACCTAGTTTCAACAGCTCAGGTTAGGAATAAAAATGTGATGTATAAAAACGTGATATGTATATAATTCTGATTGCTTTCTAATTTTAAGAGGTATTAGACTACAGTAAGGGCAAGTCCTACTCAGTCCCCGTGTCCATAGGGTGGTATGCAGGAGTGTACAGCAAGAAGGACACAACTTTTCCCCAACTGTACTAAAACTCCAAGAGTCAGACAAGCTAACCAGCCTAATATTGCATTTAGCATGCAAGCAGTAAGTTATTCCTGTTTCCAAGTTGTTCTTCACAAGAGTACAGTCAGGTTTTAGTAAGAATGCAATGTTCTGGTAAGTTAGGTACACATGAAAAGGCACACAGCACTTTTTAAATAATTCATGAGTTAATTGGACCCAAATTATCAAAATTATAATCACAGAGTTTGCGGCTGATAAGATTTGTCATTATCTTATGAAATTCATCTTTTTGTATAAGTTAATTGCTGAAATATTGAGAACAGAAATATGTCAAACAGTGCTTTTCTATGGGGGGCTTCTCTAATATTTCAATCTCTAATTCTCAGTTCTGCATGAAAGGGGCATGAGGGCAGTTTGATAAACCTCTTTAGAAAAAACATCCCACTAAAGATATTTGAAATAACTTGGTTCTATACAGCTTCTCTGGATGGGAGTATGGAAGACAAACATGTTTCCTCTAAACAATAGACTACCACACTTATATTTAATCCTTCTGTTGTCTGCGCTAACATAAATCAGGACAATAACTAAAGCCAATAGGATGACATGGGGTCAAACCAGTTTGAAATCTGAATGAAGACCACACACTT
Source organism: Florisuga fusca (assembly GCA_038090715.1). Classification (NCBI taxonomy): domain Eukaryota; kingdom Metazoa; phylum Chordata; class Aves; order Apodiformes; family Trochilidae; genus Florisuga; species Florisuga fusca. Next base: position 2,748,481 of record JAAWXA010000003.1, read on the forward strand.
TTCATCCTTTAGAAACACTCATACCATTTTGCTGTTGCTTCTTCTAACTAAGCTTCACTTTCTGGTTTTCACATACTAGCATTAGACTAACATATAGACATTCACAGATTCAAATTGAAATGAAGCAAAACAAACTTCAATTAAATGGTACTCTCCAAGGGCAAAGCAAACTATTTATAAGTTCTCTAATGCTATTTCCTTTAATTATAAACAGTATTAAAATGACAGTAGTTTTGATGTAGATTTCAAATTGAAAATTTCCAGCATAAAAATTCCTGATCTGGTTTATTTTTCACTGCATGGTGAGCTTAGAGAGCTTTCTCAGCTTGACGAGGGCATCAGGGCAACATTTTCTTCAGTCCATGACAGGAAAACAAGATCATAATTGACTCAGCAGAAGGGATACCATGCAAAACCTCACAAATTCAGAGACTAAATGATCATTTGTACCTGGGACAGGTGAAAAAGGAAAAGAGTGATTCCAGCAATAGTTCATCATCCAGAAAGGCAACAGAATCACAATCAAAGGAAAGCAGCTCTCCATCCTGCACCTGCTGACATCTAGGAATCACTGGATAATAATAATTCCCACAAGGCAATATTTTAAATACTACATAATTAAATGTATTTCACATGTTTTAACATGCTTTGCTGCAGTGGCATTTCCTGTCTTATTTTTTCTGATTTCTTTTGTCTTTGATGTTTAAATTCAGGTGCAAAATGCTAGTAGAAAACATTCAGTAACAGTGCAATGTGTTTCCCTTCTTCATTTGAACTACTATAGAGGACTTCATTTAGATAGTTTACATATTCTGATTTTTTTTCTGATTAACTTTATGCTTTGTGTTAAATTTTCTTCCTTTTTGTTTACTCTGTGGCGTGGAGATTCCTTCTGCAGCTTCAGATGGGAGTTTATCATGCCTTTAACTTCTCATAGTTCATTTTAAACAATAGCTTTGTCCTCTTCAGTTTGAGATAAAAATCCTTAAAATCAAAGGCAACTAGTTAGAAGAGCCTACATTTGAAGTGCCTTGAAGTCTTCAGTTCTGCTTTTATTTCTGTGGGCCTTGGATCAGCCTCTACAGTTCTCTTTGTTCATTTATAACCACAAGGAGGAGATTCTCTTTCATTTATCAGAACCGTACCTACTCAGACTAAAAAAAAAAAAAGATATTTTTTAATGACTGATGCTAAAGGCTCATTATTACCCCTCTTCCTTATAGAGCCCTGCTAAGGACCTGAACAGGACTGTCCCATGCACAGAGACCTGGTTGTTCTGAGCTGAACCCATCCATGTGTCTGGAAGACCCAGGCTGACTGAAGGGTGTATTTAGAGGGGAGCCAAGCACGAGCCCGAGGTGGCTTGCCAAAGCCAGTGGGGCAAATGGGGAGCTGGGCTTGGCCCCAGACGTCTGTGCTGGAATCTGAGCTGTCACCACCACATGGAGCGGGGATTGACTTATTAAGAGTTTGACGAGAGGCACTTTGGTATTCCATGAGGAAGGCGGCCTTTGCCTGCGCGTTGGGAATGAAGGAGTTATGGCGTTTCTATGGGTCCTGAGAGCCTTTTATTTCATTCAGCTCTCTGCTGCCTCACAGCGTGAACTGACTGAGCCCCAGAAGAGGTTAACGAGCACAACAGCCATCATTTGTGAGGAGTGGGAAAGAGCCATGTGCTGCACCAGCTTCTTTTCAAGGCTCCTGATTTTTTTTTTGTCTTCACACTGGCACAAGGGCAAGCACCCAGCCTCGCTTGTCTTGAGGAGCTTGGCAGCACACTCCTCTCCTGGCAAACCTGACAAAGCCAAATAAAGTAATCTGTGTATTGTCTATTCCTTCACTTGGGTGACTTTTAAGTTGGGAAAAAATGGAGCCAGGGGGGGATAAGACTTTTGGATTTGGGGGCCTGGTACCATTCATACCATAAGCATCTCGCTCTGGAGAAAATAACTGAAGACATCTCCTGAAATCCCACCTATTAAGTAGAAATTATTTTTTGAGACAGCTCCCTCTCCCCCCATCTTCCTCCCTTCTTTTCGGAAGCCACCGTTGCATAGATTTATTCTATTCAGCCCTCACATTAGCAGATGTGAATGAGGGAATCTGACTGAGCCTGTCAAGGCAAAGAAAGCCATGAAAGAAATGAGAGAAGAAACATTACACAACTATAATGGCAGCCACAATGGAAATATGCTGGCGTGAAAACAATTAATGCAATCGGTGCTCTAAGTTCACGGCTTACCCTCAAACCAAAAAGGCCCTGAAAGCACGAAGCCCCTCACAACGTAGGGACAAACCCAGAGCCACCGAGGAAAGCACAAGTGAAAAGGCTCTGCCCTGCATACAAAGAGGCTCAGAGAAGGAGCTGAAGGAGCTTTAGCAAGTGACTCCTCTGCTGTAAGCTGCAGCAGTGGCTGCCACATGCTGGAACCCCTCTCAGGGACCAGAAGGCAGCCAAGGTAATGCTGCAAAGCTTCACATCACTGATGTGAGTGAACCCTCACAACAGCTCCACTGGGTGTGAGAGCCAGCCTGAGCAACCTTCCTCTCCTCTGCCCACCCGAGTATCCAAACTCTTCCCCATCCCAGTGGTACAAAAAGCTAAAATCCTGAGAAGGTTTGCAAATCAATAGCCATGGGGAGAGAAGGAAGGGTAAAGTCAGCTGAAATGTTTTCTTCTGATAACCTGAAGTGTTCCAAACCAGGAAAACAAAAATTTTCTTCTAGAAAATGTTGAAATGGGCAGTTTCAGGATTGTGTCCTTTGCTGAAAAGTCTTTGCTGTAACTAAATACACCTCCCAGGAAAGAATAAAAAAACATTGCCTGGAGGAATCCAACTAGTTCCATGACAAGTACTCTCATCTACGACTGACTTCAGATGTCCCTCATAGCACTTACAAGTACACAGAAGTATAGTAAAGTATAACATTTGCACAGAAGAAATCTTGGTTTTCCACAGCTCACACAGCTGATGACCCATGCATGGCAGTAGGTCTAAACAGGTTTAAAATCCATAACCTCATTTGGATATTTCTGCCTTCCAGGGTTATAATATGGACAAAGGAAGATAACAGAGAGAAGTGGAAGTTTTCCTCTCTGAGGTGTTACAATGTAGAAGAGATACAAAGAGAGACCTTTTGCTGATGTCATTGATCATACATGTGACCATCTACAATGGTTGCTGTCTCCTGGGCCTGGAGGGCAGAGACCAGGCATCCTGGGGAAAGAGCTCCTAAGGCTCCTTCTGAGCACCATCAAAGATTTTGCTCACCCATCTCCCCCATTTCCAGGGGCACCCTGAGAGGGCAATGAATTTCACCCTTTGAGGCAACCTGATTTAATGTCTTCACCACAGCAGAGTTATTGCAGCACTTTGACACGACTGTCACTAGATCTCCCATCTGGTGCACACACAGGAATTGCTCAAGAGTGCATCCAGCAAACTTAGCTAATCCCTGTTCCCTTTGCTCATGTCAGGATTTACCCTGGAAAGAACTTGGCAACCTGAATTACAGGCTGAAGAGATTAATTTTATTTTCTATTTATTTATTTATTTACAAAGGAACTATTTTTGTTTTCTAAAATTATATTCTCATATATTCTGTGGCAGGTTTCTACATGCCTCTCTGCTTTGTACCATTTTATTGGCATCTTGTTTCCTTTTAATGCAGCAATAAAAGACTGGTATTATGTCTTGTGGTTCTATTTATAACTTGTCACCTTTTATAAATAGAAATGATCCCCCTAAACTCAATGGAGATTCTTCAGGGTCTTTTTGCTCTATTTCTCTTTTTTTAAAAAAATCATCTCTTCCTTTTGCAGTCAGAAATAAGGCTCCTTTTCTTCCTTTTTGTGAAGTCCAGGATGGCTGTCAATCATTGCTCTAGGTCATAAACCTGTTACACACTACAGTGTTAAATCACTGCCAGAAGGCAGCTCTGTATGGTTAAACAGGGCTCTGTCCCACATTAATATAGCAACATATAACAATGGAACCACAATATCACACTTCACCTGAGAATCCTAAAATGCAGAGTTATTCCCCAGCAAGCCTTTTCTCCCTTACATTTTCCTGGAGATGCACATTTCCACTGAGCTCTGTAGGAGCCTGGGTGCCCCTGGGCAGTCACCGTCAGAGCGCTGACTTGGGAGGTTCTGGGGGTCTTTGGCATTCTAGGCCTGGCCCAGGAAACAATTAATGAACCAGAGGGAATGAGAGATGGTAGATGAAACAGAAAATATGGCCCTAAAGAAGGGCTGAACAATAATTTTACTGTTACAGAAAAATTAGTTTAGAGTCAGTGCAAATATACAGTGCCATTGAAAATATCAGCTTGCTGGGAGAAGTTTTACTGAATGCCAAAAAATTAACCAGGTATAGAGTATTGTACATCAACCATCAAATTAAAGTCCAAACCTCAGCCTTGGTGCACTATGGAATTGGTTCATATCTCAAATCTTAACTTTGAGATGACAAAACCATATTTGCATCATCCAATTACCTTATTTCTCCACTTCATGTGCACTCCCCAAGGCAGTACTTAAGCTACCCAAAGGAGCATATTTTCTCCTCTCCTTTTTGTTCAAAATAGAGTAGACAACATAAACAAGATGTTATAAGGCTGCTATGCTAATTAGATTATTATTAGAAGGAGCAACTTCTAACTATTTGACAAAAAAAGGGGGGGAAATGAGGAGAGTGGCAGCAAGCGGCGGTGTTTGCCAGCTCCCTATTATGACAGGGTGTAAATAGGGGTTAGGCTCATGCCTCTGTCTGCAAGGAGGTCACATCAAACTGCTTTCACCCCACAGGCAAGGTGAAAACAAGACCACACAGACAAAGAGGACTTGAGCTTCAGCTGGCATGACTGGAACCAATGCCAGTCAAAGAGTTCATTGAACAGTTCAATCATTTATCTTGACAGGATATGATTCTTTTCAGGCTCCTTCTAGCACTCAGGCAGAGCCAGCTCCTTAAATACTAACGCAGTATTTAATAGCTCTAATGATCTAAATGAATATTTAGTCTAGAAAATTAACTTTCGATAACAGTGGCTGATACACCCTCTTACGGCACACTGTGTTTATCAAATGTTACGATAATTCATCACTGGGGAAAACAGAATGTGAGCTTTTATGGACAGACTCAGTACTTCTTTTGAAATAAAAGTATAGAGAGGGATTTACAGTGGTTCATACCACACAGGTTGCCAGAGTATGAATTTGACTACCTTAATGCCAAAACACATACCTCTGTCAGTCAAGAGGAAGCAATAGTGCCACTGGACCTCCCATTCAGCAAAGTGTCAACCGTGTTTTACCCATCACATTATTGACATGGTTTAATATCTCTACATATGAAAAAGAGAAGTTTAATAAAGAAGATTTAGCCAGAGATGAAATCAGACAGTAGCAGGTCAGTAGCTTTGGTTCGGTTGAGGAAACCTGAGGTTTCTAAAGAGTCTAGCTGCAAAATGGGCCATAGGGAGATAAAAGCATATAAGTTTTTAATAGGATTTCTTTCCAGATCCATCCTGTGCTGCATCACAGCACTGTGTAGCTTTTTGTGTTTTACCATTGATTTTAAGGGGAATGGATCCAAAACTTAATATATTTGTAGTTTCACCTATGACATCTCTAGGCCAACCACACACGAAGCAAACAACCTATTCCTCCCAAATTACTGCCTTTATTCCTGAGGTACTAGCTAGCATTTTTGTCATTAGTTATCACTTGACTATGTGTAAATAGAGAGACCTAACCTCATTAATCTCCATCAGAAAGGATTCTGTAAGACTTCATTTTTATACAAACACATTGACATGCTGCATTATGGCAATTAAATTTTAATATATCAGTAACAGCTAAACCTATGCTGTTGTCTATATGTTCATGTCAGAATCCATAATGAAAAAGGAAAAAAATTTAAACTAATACTTGTGGACAAATAGCATAATATGAAAGTTTTAATGAAAAATCTTAATTATGCTTCAACTCTAAAAGAGAAAAGTATTTCATTAAAATTGGTTTTTTCCCCCATAAATTTTACTTGGGGCTTAGAGAAAGCAGTGCATTCCACTAGGCAGTTACAGAGGTGCACTTTCAGGACCACACTTTTCCAGCATGGCACCATGCCCTGTCCCTGGGCTGGTGACACATTTTGCAGCAAAGAGACAACTGAAAAATAGCCCAAAAGATCAAATCTCCAATTTCTTGAATGAGTGCTCTGACAATTAGGACGTTGAAGTCAAACATTAATTGGTACCAGCACAACCCCATGCACATGTAAGTTATATATACATCATCCACAAACCAGGTACACCCTGAATTTGGCACAGACCACACTGCCTACAGCAGTTTACACTACAAGTGGGGAAGAGCTGTTTGGTGACAGGCAAGGACTGCAATATCATTAAGCATAACAGGTTAATAACACAACACATCCACTAATACAGACCTGGCAAGCATTTATGAAGGACAGAGAGAGATCTCTTCAGTCTTACATCAGGTTACTCAAGCCAGTTAAGTGCAACAGGCTTGTGAAAGGATGCTTCATCCCTTCCCAGGCTTTGCTTTACTCCTGCCAGGCTGCCAGTGTTACCAATCATCTGCAGACCAAGTGAGCAAGGGACTTCCCAGGTCTTGGGACAAAACGTGGGTACACACTGGAACAGACGTGTGGTGCTTCTGGGGCTCTTGCTGTTTCTACTGCATAGAGAGATCCCAATGCTTGGTGATCCCAAATATCCATGTCTTCAGCTGCACTTGTTTTTAATTGATATGGCTGTAAGTCTGGTCACTCCCTAATCATTAACTCAGTAAAGAGAACAAAGCTCAATCCCTTTCTGAGGTCATCAGCAACCATAATGAGGGAGATTTCAGAAGGACACTGTGTGACCAGGAGTCCAAGAGAAAAAATATCTCAGTGCATCTATCACATGGAAGGTAATTACAGAAAAGCAATCCATATCACTTGCTGACAAATAATAATTTAGGAAATAGAGAATAAAATACACCCTCCCTGGTATCATAAACTGTAGTTTCACCAAGGGATTTTCATGGTGTTATTAAGTTTGAGAGACAAGCTCAAGTGGTTTAAATAATAGGAAGAAGAAAATGCAACTTTCACAATGTTATGTCTCAAAGCACACTTCCTCTATGTAATATATAGGGCATCCCGACTCCAAATACATTTGAGATTTTCTATTTCATGTTCTGCAGATGATGTTTGCAGCTCTGTGCAGGTATCTAATTTCCAACCAATATAAGGCATTACACCAGGGACAGCATGAGGTTATAGCAATAAGCCAGTAAAAAAACAAATTATTCAAAGACTGCTCAAAATAATACTGCAATTCTATTGTGCAACCTTTGCTTTCAAAGGATAAAACACTATGCTGTTCACTGGACAGGCTAAAAAGCAACTAAATACACTTTATAAATTCTTAACCTTAAGCAAAAATAATAAATATTCCACTTTATGATATAACTACCTTTTTTTAGTTCTGCATGAGTGATAAGTGACCAAACATTTTTAATTTCTCTGCTTCAAAGAATAAAAATAACTGGGAGTATAAGTCTGCACCAACATCTTGCTTTTGGATAAAGAAATGATAGATGAAATACAAAGTTTTCCTGGCAAGATGATTATACAGCTGAGGGATCTTGGCCAAGAAAATGAGATAATAGATTTTCTTATACAGAACTTGCAATAGATTATTAAATATTTGTGAATTCTCTAAGGCAGACAGTCTGCTCTTCCAAGAAGTGTAGATCCCCAACTTCATCAGAGCTCTATCCATTTATGACCCAGCTATTTTAGGCTACAGAGTGTAATAGTCCTTTACAAAAGCCTCTGAAAGAAAGCAAGTGCATATGGAATAAATTTTCTCCAGTGGATGGTTAACTGAACAAAACACAGGAAATAAAGAAAAGGAATAGACTGCTAATTTTCAGATTAAAGAGAAAATACCGACAAGGAAGTGAGATGCATGATTTTGCTAAAAGTGTAAGTGAAAATGGAGTTAATAATGAGGCAACAAAACATAGCCTGTTACAAAAATATTTAGGGAGGTTAATTTTAAGTCAGATTGAGTGCCAAGATGCAAAAGGGTTTCACAGAAAGTCGGGGGGAACAAGCAGCAAATGAAATCATATATTAATCCACATACATGAAAAAAATGACGATAACCCAAGGATGGCCTTTAAATCAGTATTTGCACTCCATTAAAAGCTCTGGGAGTCTTTTGTCTCCCTCTCCAAAACAGGAAGAGTAGGCAGAAAAGCCTATACAATGCTAAGAAGTATTGAGGACAAAACAGAAAAAATACTGCTATATAGCAATAGAAATCTATGAGGTGCAAACATCTTGAATGATGTAGGCAGCTTGGCTCATCCCATTACCAAAGCAACAGAGGCAACCTAGAAAAGGTTTTAGCTCAGAAAAGGGTAAAACTCAGGTCAGAGGTCCAGAAGGCTCCTGTATGAAGAGGAACTGGATAATCTATAACTCTTGTACCTGGGAAAGAAATAAGGGAGGCAGAAGGTGGAGGAGTACAATACAATTTCACAAAGTCACAAAGAGAGTATTAGCTATTTCTCACCCCCCAGCATGTAGGAACACACATCCACGGTATCTGACAGGAGGTCTGAAATAAGAGGCAGTGCTTTTTCACACAGCGTTCAACAACATCGTTGAAGTCACTGCCACAGGATGATATGAATGCAAAAGAAAGAATACTAAACAGGTTACAGATGGGAATCCAGAGAAGTATTTTAAAAACATTATTCTACATGTGGTCTGTTTCTTATACTCTCGATCTAGAAACCAAGTACTGGGCATTGTCAAGGAGAAGGGACCAGATTAAATGGACCTTTGATTTTAGATGGTGGTGTTGATATGTTCTTCTATTTTCGTATTTTTAATGGTTAAGTTTAGAATAGGCTCTTCAGTCAGGAGTTTTGCCAAGAACACAGGTTTGGGTATTTTGGCTGTGATGCACTGTGACAGGAGCTACTTAAATCCAACTTTTTTATGGACACAGCTCTTAAAACCTTCATCACTGTCCTCAGTGCTGCTGTCCTTGGGTGCAAGACTGTCATTGGCAGAGTCTCCTTTTCCCTTAGTCTATGGTCTTGAGGTAGAACACTAACTGAAGAATTCTCCCTCACTCTTCTACCATTTCTTCTTCTGTTCCTTATCAGAGTCTGGAAATTTTTCTCAGTAATGGAGTTCCAGTTTTAACACGATAGACCCATCAATGAAAATAGGCTGCATTGCATTAATCCTGAATTGACGATAGTACACCCAAGTGCAACCTATAGCTGTTCTACTATTCAATTTTTGTGGAAATTGTATTTAAAACACCTCAAATGCTGAGAATATATAAAGGCAAATTGCATATAGGAAACACGCAAAACTTAGGGTTGATAAAATACAGCATTTTGGGATAAGAATTTTCAAAAAGAGTCAGCTTTTACAACTAGACTGAGATGCTATTTACTCACCTAAATAATTATTAGGAGGTTTTCAAAGGGTCTCAGCACTCAATGTGCTGAAATCTTTTGAAAACCTGATCATAATAGTCACAATGGGAACTGAGCTCTTTTGAAAAAACAGTCACAGCTGAGAGTGCCAAGCCAGCAAGAGCTGGATCTCAGACAGTCTTGAAATACTCAGCAGTGGTTGATGGGAACAGATAAGTATCTACTCTACTCTCTGGTTGCAAACTGTATCAGATAGACAATCAGATGGGATTTTTCCATCATACTGATTTCCCAACATGGATCCCAAATATGAAACCTGGGTTCCAAAAACCTTTTCTGAGTGAAGATCCTGATTTTGAGTCTGCAGTTTGATTTTCCTTCAGAACATCACTTCTACACTCTGCTGTTCCCAGGATGTTCAGGCAGCCTGTGCTTCCAGATCATGGACCCAAAGAAGACAGAATAGTGAGCAAGAAGGAGATCTGTCTTTAAAATAATAAATCCGTGGAATTTTGCCCAATGGGAGCTTAGAAGGGTGACATCTGTTGTCATTCAGGGTCCAGGCCTCTGTAGGCCCACAAACTCTGCAGCTCTTCGTGCTTTCAGGTTTCTGCTTCCTTGGAGCCCTTATGCCCATAAATTGCTTGGGACTGTTTCAGGTGCCTCATGATATCCCATGTAGCTGCCAGGTGCTATTTCAGGTGGCTGTGGCACTCCCTAGCCCTGAACATCCAAAGCTATCTAAAAAGACACTAGATGACTGTCTTCAGGAGCCTTGCATTGCTCCAAGACTTTCTGCTCCTTGGCAGAGTTTGAGACAAGCTACTACATCTCTGAGGAGTCCCAGTGTGCCAGAGAGATGCTTTACCCAGCAGGCAAGACAGACAAAGAGGAACAGTTTGATTTTTTCTTCAGTAAGATTTCTTCAGCTCTGCCTATGAATACTTATATCCTGAGTTGGAACACACCAAAGTTATTAAAAATTGAAGTATTTTCTACATGAAAGAAAGCTTGCTTCTTACATATCCTAGCTAAGTGCTTCAAAGGAAGCACCTTTTTTTTTTTTTAATGTTAGTTGTTTATATCTCCAAAAGCTTAAAAAAAAAATACATTTTTAAAATTTGAAAATAAGTCAAGCACTCAAAACAAGAGGAAGTTCCTAACTTATAACCCCTACATAAGCTATTTTTTTTCTTGTCTTCAGGTGAATGATTCATGTTACTGTCTTCTAATGGTTATACTAAATAATCCTCTTGGGATGGCACTTAATTCTGAACTTTTCATACTTCTAAATACTTGACTTTCCATCAAAATTTTGAAAACTGCAGTTTTTATATAAATATATATTGGACATACATAAATCTTATCAACATTTGTAGATGAAAACTTCGCACATTTCTTCCCAAGTGCCTTCTGTACAGAGCACTGCTACACATATGTGAGCCCTTGAAGAGGTTTTTCTGCCCGAGTGCACAGCCTAACCTCATTGCTAGTAACATTGACTTTACATTTTCATGCTTATTTAAGTTTTCTAGTATGATTAACACAAAGTACAATAATTTTACCCCACCTTTTGTAAAATCAGAAAAATTCTCTGCATGTTTAGCTCATCACAGTAAGAAAACAGTGAGCTTTAGCTTTCAACATACAAAGTATAAAGTGAATTCTTTTGCGTGGAACTTCAGTAAATGCACCTGTGTATTTGAAATCACTCAGATTTTTTATTCCTAGTGTGTATACAACACTTATGTACTCAGCAGAAACCAGGGACTAGTTCCCTGGGTGCTCAGTTCTTGAGAGGCAACATATGTTTTTAGAGGTATAGAGAAGTATTCTCCCCTCTATCTTGTGTCCTATGTCTTCTCTGCTAGATGAATGTTTCCAGACTTCTCCATCGTATAAAAGCCACTCACCATTTTAATACCTCCATAACCACATTTTGTATAATCACATTTTTCAATCTTCACTGTATATAAATGTTATATTTATATATTCCTAATATATTTAATTTTATGGATTTCTTCATAATCCCATACTCTTTGATTAATTTTAGGAAATCAATACACCTCAGTCATATAAAGGTGCTCACCCTTTCACATGCCAGCACCTTTTCTCTGGGTATCAGTGGGGTTACCCACACCTCCCAGCATTGAGTGGTGGGCACTTCAGGGGCCCCTTTCTCAGAGCTACTGATTGTGGGTTGTAGGACTGAAACCGTGGCTTGGGCTCTGCTGCCCTCCGGTGGTCCCGTGGGAAGACTCCAGGGCTCAGAGCTCCAAAACAGCCCCAGGACAAGGTAGTACAGACCCTGTAGATACCATGTAGAATGCCCACCCTTGTCTGCCCTCTCCCTAGGAGGCTGCAGCAGGTGAGATTTAAGAAAAAAAAAATAATGCGTGCCCTGAACTGATGAAGGATGGAGGGTGCAGGTGGAGAGTACAAGTGGAGAAACTGCTTTTTATTCTTGTACTGGAGCTATCCACATCCCAAGTGCCACTTTTGGAGATGCTGTCACACACCCATAGTGAAAGGCGGACAAACTGTAGGAAGGCAGAAAGGAGAAGTGGAACCAAGGCAGATAGAAAAACATCTTGTCTGCACCTTTAAGCAATCTAACCAAATAGCAACCAGGCTGAGCTGCCTTATCCCAAGTCCGGCTTCATTTCTTAGGGCAGTGGTTTGCAACACACTCCCAGCAGCACTGTGATTGGCTCTTCCCAGCAATATCAGATGTTCCTCTGGGCAATTTGTTGCCCTGGGGTCATGGCTTAGGGATGTGTTGCACACCCACCCACCCTGTGTTACCCACCTGTCAGATCCCTATAGCCTGATGTAAACTGTGGCAAGTTTGTACAGGGGGAAGACAATGGAAGACAACATTGTGCTATTCTATCTGTGGATATTATGCCAGCTTGTCTTCTGCAGTATTTTTTTTCTCAAGCAAATATTGAGATGGTTTTTCCTAGACAAGATAATTGGCTGAAATCAATCCACATTTGGGTAACATCAATACACACTTGGGTAACGTCATAAAGACTGCATTTTAAAGGAAGGAAAAAAAAGAAAAAAAACCAAACTGAGCAAAGGTTGATTGCTCCACATCATTATCTGTGATTCAGTTCTATTAGTAGTAAATTATTAACTATATTAAGCTAACTTTGTTTGAGTCTGACAAGTCAAAACAAAAGCATTACTATGAAAGCATACAAGTTCTATGTAGGCCAAAACTACAGTGAATTCTCTGCATTGTCCAGAGCAAAGAAGGAAGTCAGCAGGTACTACTGACACCACAGTACTACCACAGGCTCTGCTACTTCCTCCAATTCCACAGGCTCCTGTATCTTACAGTATCTGGGGTTTCCAAACATGCTCTGTCCTTCCTCAGCTAAGATCTGAAATGTCTGCACCACTCTCTTTCCTGATTCTCTACCAGGAAGTTGGAGAAATCAGCATAACATTTACAGCACCAGAAATTCATGCTCTCTATCCTTCTGTCCATCAGGAATCTGGAATTTCAGGGATTTCCTGATATCTTGCCTTACACACTGCAACCTTAGCAGAACTGCAGGAGTACAAAACACACATGCAAACAACCCCAGTCTCCTTCCTGTCTGGATGTTTATAAACTGCAAAATAGTTTTGCAAGATGATTTCCATCAAGACCCGTTTGAGCTACCTTCTCTTCTTGTGTAAGCCCATTGTTTGTCCCTATTTTCTGATATCTTTTGATGGCATCTTGAAGCTGAAGCTTATGCTTCACACAGACTGGGGACTTAACAGAAGTCCCCATTCCTGCTGGACCTGCACGGCTCAGGGCCTCACCTATGGCTTGAGCACAACTTTCATTTTTTTAAGCAACATGTTATTATAGTATGAAAGGGTAGCAGAGGTGCCTGTGAGCAGCCTCTGATTTTGCTGCCATTCCCTCTAGAGCATGGTGCTAATTATAACCTTACAGCTCCCCCATCTAACACCCCCTTAAAATCTGTAGTAAATAACATTGTCCAAGTTAGTGCCGCGTACATTACTCTCCTCATGCCTCCTTAGCAAAGCCCTCTCTGCCACAGCCTCTGCTAGAATGCCTTTTGTTTACAATTTCACCAGCTGAAAGACTCTGGGGAAAGGAGGGGAGGGAAGAAAGAAAGCTGAAGAGGCCACTATGAGGATCTAATCTATGGCTAAGACCACCCCTTGACTGGCAGGCTGCATTGCCATCAGCTGTATGCATCATGAACTCACTCATTCGGGTTTGGATCAGCTGTCTGTGCCTTCTCCCTCATTAACATTGATAAAAGCGATGGCCTCTGCCGGGCACGATGCATTCCTCAGCATACCAGCTGCAGCTCTATCTTAATGCATCCTATGGGCTTGGAGAATTAATTAGTTCTGATAGTCACCATGTTTCAAAATGATGGCTGTCATAACCCCACAGATAAAATTACACACCCCTAGAATTTTCCACGTTGCCCATTCAGACTCTCCATAGGCCACCGTTGGCTTCCTCAGATGTATGGCACTGGAAAGACTTAACTTGCCAAATGTTGGGGTTTTTTTTTTTTTATCTCTTTGTTATGTTCCAATTAAGTCTGTGTTAATCAAAGGCAGTATTTCCCAAATATTCCTCCACTCCCACCCCCACCTTTCCTCAAGCCTCCCCCTAGGCAACTTGATGGTTTGTGCCCCCCTTCCTCCCACCTGCAATTAGCATTCAGACGTTTCTCTTGGCAGAGCCTCCCTCCCCCTAGGAAGCTTTCTTCTTCTGAGCACATTTTCTCTTTTCCTACCCTTCTCTAAGGTGCTTTAGCCAGATTCCAAACAAAGAGCAAAGTGACTTTTTTCAGACATGTGAAGCCTCAAACCATATCCAAACACCCCCGGGACAGTTTCCCTGCCGTGATGGCTCTAAAACAGAAGTCACATATAGTAAAAAACAATAAATCATTTATTTTCTGCTGCTTATTTTTGAAGTACTAAGTAGGAATATTAAATTTAGCTCAAGACTGCCCCTGATGCTCTCAAAGACCTCACTAACAAGACTGTTCTCTTGGGAGAGGAGCTAAGCTGCAAGTGGAATATACTGGAAAAGCAGTACTAGATTTCATTACATAGACTGTTCGGGCTCTGCTCCAGAATTATCATATTTCTTTTTTATTTCTTCCTCTGAAATGGTGTTTTTATCATATGATTGTTTGAGAAATGGCTGGGCTTTGTACAAGTCTCTGAGAACTCACCACACGCTGCTCAGAGATCTCCGGTTGAGAGCTTCATGTTCAGAATGTTTTGGGGGAACAATACACAATGCAAATCATGGAGTCAATAATGATTTTTTTTTTTTTTAATACAAGTGTGTGGTTATCAAAACTGTGCAGAGGAAGGTGAGGGCTGTAACCATCACATCTCTATCTCCACTGTTTTCCATTTACTTTTCAACTGACCTCACATACCAGATGCCTGGCTCTGAGAAAGAACAACTAGCTCATTGTAAAGCTGAAATAAGTTGCAGCACGAAACAGTTCTCAAAAACACCTACCTAAATGAGCCATCACATTTTTTCTGGTTGGTTGACTTTTTCAGCACAGAAACTGAAAGAGCAACTTGGGGAGAGGCAGTAGGTGGATGAAGAAAGTAAAAAGGCAACCAACTCACATCTGCTTAAAGTAGGAGCATCGAGACCGGAATGTACTTATCTTTTCCACCAGGCTGCTTTGTAACCTGAAAGTTCTCAGAAGCACAAGGTTGACAAGCAGCTGAGACAGGGTACATCCAAGTGGCCAGGATATCCCCAGAGAGGTTTGGCTGGGCTACTCCATGTCAAACGGAGGAGGCTCCAGCAGTGCCCAGTGACAGGACAAGGGGCAGTGGGCACAAGATGGATCACAGGAAGTTCCACCTCAACATGAGGAAAAAACTTCTTTACTGTGAGTGTGACAAAGCACTGGCACAATCTGCCCAGGGAGGTGTGGAGTCTTCTCCTCTGAAGACTTTCAAAACCTGCCTGAATGCAATCCTGTGTAATGTGCTCTAGCAGGAGGTTTGCACCAGATGATCTCTAGAGGTCACTTCCAACTCTGGCAATTCTGTGATTCTAAAAAATTGATCTCAGCTTGCAGGTGTATGCTTGCCCAGAGTCACTGTCACTCCCACACTCCTTGCTCTCACTTCCCTCACTTTTATCAACATAAGTCTGAAAAAAAAATAATCCACAGGGACCAAATCCACAGACACATTTGTATTTTGATACTGGTTGCTGAAAATTTTCAACTTCTTCTAGGAACCAAAGAGATCTAAGATCTCTTCACCACTCCAGATGGACACAGAAAGAGGCACATCATGAAGCTATAATAAAATATTTTGCTAAAGCCCAGAAAAATCAAGAGTGGGAGATGCAAGAGGCCTCACCTTAGCTGAATAAGCAGAAACGTAACAACAATTACCCCAGAGGAGGACTGCCCCAGAAATACATGGGCCAGACAGCCAGGACAGGACACAAACACATCAAGGGCAGGAGCTGGAGGATGGCCAAGCCAAAATTCTGTGCAGACTCAGCAATGCACAGGGTAACACGTATTTACAAGAGGGCAAATTCCCTGCTGGGGACACTGGGGGTGTGCAGAACCCCTTGGCACTCTGTGGCCCAGGCACCAGCAGGGGAAGGGGAGGGAGGATGCCTTCAGGGAACACCAGCATGATGTTTCTGAAAGCCAAGGGTGCAATCCATCAGACAGGGCTTCCTCCCCATGCTGACAGCATGCCAGCTGCAGTACCTAACACCACAACATGGACAACAGCACTGGAGCCCCTCACTGCCCAGTACCTCCTCCACTGGCCAGGCCACCAGGGCGGCTTCCCCCCAAGCAAGGTTGCAGCCAGCTCCCTGGACCCCTAACCAGTACACTGCTCTGAGCAGTGGTGCCATGCTGCAGGGGGATGCTTTCAGTGTCAGGCTGCCGCCTTCCCAAACCTGAGTCTCCAGGTAGCCCCATCCTGTGTGCCAAGTGATGTAGTAGCCTATATTTCTGCACAAAAGTGGGGCAGGAGCTGGACAGGTAGTGTTAGAGTCAGAGGCTGGCACAGTCTCTATTAACAAATGTGGAAAATCCCCCTTACCAACACAAAAATCCCCGTTACCAACACAAGGAAAGGATGGATGGTCCCTTCAGAGCAGGGAACAGTCTTCACGGGAGTTAGCAGGGAGGCTGCTCTCCACCACGGAGAGGAAGGAAAGGGAAAATGGGTTTTCTTCACACAAATGCCTATACGGGAGGTAAGGGCAGATAACAAGAGAGCTGATGTGTGTTGCTTTTTTATCTCAGTCTACAGAGCAGGAAAGGGACATGCTTGATTTACAGCTTCTTTCATCACTGCCCTGTCTGAAGTGACAACAGGCAAGAAACCCAGCTGACCTCAGGCTGCTGCAGCAGCTGTCAGCTCCTGCCATCACACACACACAGACCAGACAAACATGTTTTGTCCAGGTAGCATAGACAGGAGAGAAGATCCTCCAGGACTGTGCTCTTTTCGATTAAAACCTGAGCCATCCCTCCCCACCAGGCCAGATTGTACATTGCATGCAAAATCAAAGTAACATGAAAGGCCTTGACCTCAGAAAAGAGAAGCTGCTCTTCTCAGGGCCATACGTACCGTCAGCATTTACATTGCAACCCCTGGCTGCTATCTTGTCTGTATAAACAAGAAATTATTTATGTTCCTCATTATAAAGCAGAAAGGAACAGGATCTGATGACCACGCAGGAAACATCTTGCCCTGCCATCTCCTACAAGCAATTTTGAAGTATTCAGTTAGAGCATGTAACAAAACTAGATTAATTAGTGTATTATATGTGTATCACCACTGAATTCCTTAGGAAAACAATACAGACAAGATAACAGGTTACAATACATTGTATTTGTGGTCTAAAGGTGAATGCAACATCTGGCTATGATTAAAAATAGAAATTTGGGAGAAAGCACTATCTTTACAGCCACCGTGGGCTCTTCAAAAACTTAAACTGGCTTCAAAGCACAACTCTGTATTAAGGGACCCTTATGGTGTGCCTTCAAATGACTGAAAAATTATAATGCCAGGAGCACAAAGCAAAGCTGGCAAACTGGAGGCACCCTGATTGTTAGGTAATTAAGATACAAGAGAGCCTGCCCCTAAAAGACTGACCAGAGCAGCAGCAAAGAGCAGCACTAGAAAAGAGCTGAACAACTCTTAAGAAGAGAAACAATCATGCTTTTGGCAAATAAAAATGTGTATCTACTCATCTCTCCTAACCACATGCAAGTAACTTAGCTGAGTTAATTTTCCTCTGCTTAGCTCCAAGAAATCAACGAAAAGTTATTTAACAAAAATAGCAAAAATTAATGAAAAAAAATGCTCCCCCTTTTTATCCTACTACCCAAAGCTGGGAGATGTTCTTTTGGCCTCCTGAGACCAAGCCAGTAGTAATTCTCCCAGAACCACATTCAGGGGAACAACCCTTATGTTATTAGGGCTGACAAGGCAGCTTCCAGGGATCTGCCATAGGTCAGATTCAAAAGCACAGCAGTTGCTCCCATCCCCTGTCCATGCCCACCTAAAAGAAAAAAACATCATCTGTCATAACGGCTCAGTGTCCTTGGTCTTGTACTGTCAACAGCTTCAGAGAGAGGGATAATTGAGCACAGCCCTGTCAGGATATCCTGTCATTCAGTTAGGAAGGGTTTACTCAGCTTTGCAGTGAAAACTTTCAGCGAAGACCCTGCATTTTGGAATTTTTCCTGCCTGCAGGCAAGCTTCACATGCTTCACCCATTCTCCTTCAGGAAGACAAGAGTTCTGTTAAACTTTTTGCCTAAGAATGCAGAAGAAATAGCAGCTCTAACAAATGTTTCCTTATAGTCAGAATTACAGTTCTTCTGTCTAGAGAAAGAAAATAAATAAAATCCAGTTCTTCACAATGGAAAAATATCCAGGTTTTACATTACTTCTGGCTTTTTTGACTGCAGTGAAGCCATGTTTGACATCACAAGTTACAGATGAGGTAAGAAGCAGCTTTTTATTCAAGTAATGAACTATTATGTGTCTGTATTACACTATGGCGTGGGGGCTGTTTCACAAAGGGACTAGTTATCAGATGCTATCAGATACTGGGTTTAACATTCATTGATGCCATATGATGCTGAATAAGAAAATCAGTGCTGTGTAATTCATCCCTGTGAAATAAAAAAAATACATCTCTTTATTCCAGATGAGAATTTGGCTTAAATAATGTTTCATGAGTATGCTGAAATTGTCTCTAAAAAAATTTATAAATGTGGCAAAACACTGTGGCTGATCTACTCATCAAAAAAAAAAAATGTTGGAATTTCTGACAAATCAGAAGGCAAACCCAGAAATTTTTCCACAGTAAATATTATCTTCTCCACTAACCACAACGAGGAAAAACTGTTTCAGATAGGTGGGGAAAAATTCTAATGAATTGAGCTATTGGAAGGAATTTAACAAAGTTTTAAATTTAAGTATAAAAAAATCTGTAGGCTTTCAGAGAAATGGTGCAATTGTTGTGTACAAACCCTATGGATCTGTGGAATTTCACAACATCTGTTTTCGCCACCTTTGTAGTTAGGCAGAAAGTGTTGGGCTATAGATCTGAACCAGGATTTCAGATTTGAAACAGCAAGAAAGTCACTCATCTAAACTGTCTCACAACATGAGGCTTTACATTACTGTCTTCTGGAGAAAAATCACTTTTGGAAGAAGAAACACAAAGATGGGGAGAAATTGCTCAGGTTTTTTTTTTTTCAAATGGACAAATACTTTAAAAATTACAAAAAAGTACTAGAAAAGGTGTGATCTTTTTCTGTCTCTAAAAAAGTGCTGCTAACAAATTTCCTTTCTTCCATTTTCCAAAACAGTAAAAAGGGCAAATAAGGAAACTGGACAAAGTGGAAGTGACTTAAGCATTTTTTTAAATATGGGCTTTTATAGTTGGTGGTAGGGAAAGGTTATAATCTATTTTTATTTAGATTTTACCTTTTCAAGATCTCCTTGAATTTTCTTGTTCCAAAAATAGGATTTTGTGGTGTGCCTTTTCATGACAACTCCTGTAGCAAAATAATTTCATCCACTCCTGAGCCTTAATAGCCTACAAGCCCAGCAGCTTATCCCAACTCTTCACAGCTTACCCTGAGCACCTGCAAGGTGAAGAGCTTCAGTAGCACAATTAGGTTGAATTAGAATCAGCAAACCCTCCAAGTTTATGGTGCCTCAATATTAAAAATACTGATTTGGCTCAGTGGAAATACTCATAGGAGTCATGGTGCCCAGACTGTGTATTTGTGCTGTTTTGGTTCCTGCTCTGGCTTGTGAGTCTCCTCTCACAAATGACAGACCCTTAAGGTGATTTCACTGCTGTTGAGCACCAGGGCTTTGAAAGGCTTGAAGTATTCAAGCCCACTTGTCTTGGTACATCTTGAGGTGGTTTTGGATGGGAAGTAAGGAGGAGAGAAAGGATCTGGTTTTAGTTTCTGGCAGCTACCTTAGAGCTGAAGCCCAGAGGGCCAGGTCAGCTCAGTGCCCCCCCAGCATAGGGCTCTGCTGAGAGGGCAGAGGGGATGCTTGGGCTGCTCCATCTGGCACTGCTCACCAGTGCTTTGCCACCTGACTGATTGAGAGGTATCCACATAATACCTACATCTGGAAAAAGGTTTCATTTTTCTTCCAAAAGCACCTGTAATGTATCTACCCAACAGTAAAAGTTTCACAAACCAGATGTAACTACTCTACTTGAACACTGCCCAAATCAGATATCAACAGTACAATTATAAAGACTAAAATTTGAAGTCTAAATAGATGTTGATATCTACAACGTATGTAGATGGGTGACAACTATGGAGTCCCTTAGAGCTCATGCACTTTAATTGCCTCGTCAGTCATGCTGCCATATACTCACAGTTTCACTACCAAAATGTGCTGCTATCACAAACACTGAAGGAAGAATAATGTGAGAAACTGATGGGGTGAGGGCTTCATCCACGACTACCAGGTTGTGGCACATGCTGAAATCCTGCCCAAGGTGCTAGTTTACATTCCTAGGCCAACTGTGAGCTTCTGCAGCATCCCACATACACCCAAAAGGTCCATCCAGGACTATCTGGACAGTAGAGAGCTGCATATGCACATATATTGTTTGGGAATCCCTGGGCAGAAATACCAAAGGATGTCCATAGAGAAACACGTGACAGCACTGCAATGGGCTCCATCCTTGGAAGTGGTGGCTTGGAATAGAGCCTGGATGGCAAATGTCCTGAAGCTCCTTCTGTGTCACTGCTACACAAAGGGTTAATGTTCCATTTGCTGAGGTGAGGGGTAAAAATGACCTTGCAGGGGGAGTGCATGAGCCCCATTCACGGGAACAGGAATTGCCCAGAGAGGCCAAGCTTGACACTCCCCATCCAAGAGGCTATTGCCAAACTGGGCAGGATCTGGAAGAGAGCTAGGGAATGACTTGAGAACTGAGAAACCGGAGTCATCTTAGGGAATTCAAGAAAACCTGTTTATTTAGGTGCATACAGAAAATGTACTCTAATCTCAGACTGTAAGTATTCATAAGAAGGGAGCAGTAAACTCAGAAGCAGAACAGCTTTGCATCTGTCCTGTGAACTAGAGAAGAGAAAGGACTGAAGACCAAAGCAAAACCATCATAGGCAAATCACAACAGAAGCAACACAACACAGTTTATCCTTAGCTGTCCATTTCCAAACCAAATTAATACTTTCTAAAAGATCCTCTTGTTTAAGCTAATTTTCATGCAAGAACTTCCATTATTCTGTATTACAGTCCTGTGCAATAATTTTCCATCTAGCTTCATCATCTAGAAAACTACTTAAAACATCCACAAACAACTCTACTATATTTAAATATTTTCATATGGGTGATGATGCTGGAACTGGCCCCTACATATATACACATATGCACACACACTCACACTGTGGGCAGGTACAATTTCTCAAGATAAACATTAAGCATTTCCTGACATTTCCTGGCAATGATTCAGACGTTGCTTTAATTGACTATATGACTGGTTCATTGAAATCCCATTCAGAGAGTTCACTCCAATTCTACTGTGCCAGACAGGAAGCCTTTTGAAGTCAATATTACTTGAGAGAGTTAAGACCACCTAAATTGGTCCATACTTAAGAGAAGGGTGGATAAATGGTCACCTTGGAATAGAAAATCAGCACTTCACAGTAATTCCTCTCTGAGAATGATGATCATCATTAATTATTAATTAATCTTACTAATTTTTGTTGGCTTTTAAAAATGATATCTTGCATTAGATTGATTCTCACAATTTGTGAATTATGAACTTACTTCTACAGATATTCATCAGGAAGAAAAAGGATGAAGCCAACATTAGATGAAATTAGCAAAGACTCTGCTTTAAAATATGCTGTCTGTTTTATTAGTGGGAAAGAGGCACTATTTTTGTTATATAGAAAATTTCAAATCTATGATTTCAACAGCCATACAATACTACCACTGTGACAACAACCTAAGCTTTTTCTCCTTTTTGACACCTTCTAAAGCCATTTTTCAGATTTACATTCTTGAAACCAGGAGCTCCACAGCAAGAAGGGTCATGAGCCCCTGGCATTTGAGCTACAGGACTATGACCAGGTTCCCTAAGCTAGGCTGATTCCTTCTGTGACTTTCTCTAGGTAAAAAAGAAAAAATAATTTAAGAAAATAAGAAAATAAAAAAATAAAAAAATAAGAAAATAAAAAAAGAGGATGCTGCACATCTCAGTGTGCACTGGTCAGGTCAGGCCCATAACTTCTATGATAATTCAATGCAAAGTCAGATGCCATTCTTTTATAACAATATGAAAATACCAGCCCTGTTCCTTTAGTTCAGTGTGGTGGTGATAAAATGAAACCTGGCCTTTGATATGAGCAAAGGTTTGTGCTGTGCTCAGTGCACACAGAGCCACAAGCAACCTCCTTCTACAAAGCTTATCTTTAATTTTGCCATTGGATGGAGAAGCCACTTGATGTCCCTTGTCTTTATCCATCCTGATAGGGCTCTGTGAGGCAACTTCAGAACTAATGCTCTGTAGGCTGATGCTCTCCCTGTATCTGGCTTAAACACCGGTTGAATTTAGCATTTGTTTCTAAAGCATTCTTTGGAGAAATATGACAGGTTTATCCTGCAGTGTCTGGACATATTTTGTGCAGACAAGCCCACTGCAAGGCCCTAATGTGTGGTCTGTTATCTAGTTTAGTTTCAGAGCAGTGAGCTCCTGCTGAACAGGTTAGAGCTTGAGGATGGGAGTGAGAAAAAAGCTGAATTAAATTTGTGATTTTCCAACAATGCTACTGGGGTCTGAGACAAACCAAATCAAAGAACTTTTTCCTTCCTTCTAATTAATCTTTTCCTATTACAGACAAAGAAGCAATGTGATCAAAAGCTGGTTATTCAAATGAAAACTGAATGTGTACCTTGTTCCCTAAACCTCGAAACCCAGTGTCTGGCTGGTTACACCAAAATTACCAATGGGACTGGGATACCAGACTGCAGGTATCTCTTTTGTCAGAGCTCTTCTCCATGAATACTGTTCTCCACAAATTAGAAAATATGAATTCATATAACTAAGACTCATGCCATTTTCTTAAAGAACATTTTCCATTGGCTTCACCAACTCCAGATGCCAAGCTTCACTCAGAGTACTTCAAGCCTAAAGTTAATCAGCAAATGGTATAAGAGGAAAACAAACATTGCTATCAATGTCCTACCATATTTTTAATTTACACCATAAAATCACTTTCTTGTTTATTCTACATCTTTTATGTGAATGATATATAAATATTATGTGATGAATAGGTATCATGATATAGATTATCTTTATATCATTCATATCATATAAATAACAGATTTATCAAAATGTCAGATTGGGGAGGAATGGGGAATGAAGGGCAGAAAGAAATATCTCAAAACAAATTTGAAAACTTGCCTTCTAGGTAAAAAAAAAAACAAAAAACAAAGGCAATGATTTAGGGAAACTGTAACTATTTTGATCTTGCTTAGCATTTAAAGAACCTGGGTATTAAATAATGTTTAAAGGACTGTTTCAAATTAAAACTCAGAGCAAACTGCTAAGGATCTAAGCTCTAAGGATCTTTTCAGATCTTAACATGCAGCATATATTAGAATGAAGAAAAAAGGCAGATCAATACTACAAAGCTTAACGTGCTCTTCTCTGACAGTGAAAGGAGAAGAGGACATTAACAATTTTATTCTTCCTCACAGGAGGCTTCTAAGTACTTTAAAGCAGCTCCAACTTCTTTTCCTCAGGTATTACCTGGAAATTAAAACACACACGCTTTCTTTTCCGGGATGTCGGCATCATTGTTTAAAGGAATTTGAACAACGCGAGTGCTGCCAGGGACATTGGGGCCCAGACTGCATGGGTGAGCTCTTTTTAATTTTTTTTTTTTAATAATAATTTGAGTAGAAGTAAAGGAATTATTTTTTTTCTTTTCAGAAGTTATTGCTATGAAAATGTTGCTCTCAGAATATATTTTAGAAGTAAAAATAAAATTCAGTTTTCAGCAATAACTTGAAAGATTTGGAGTTGGAGAAAAACACATATTTAAACCTTCATATAAAAAGAAAAATTTATAGAAAAATTCAAAAAGAGTCAGGGAACCCCCTTGGTTTTGAGACCTTCCAAACATATAATTTCAGTCAATGTCTATAAAATGACTTTTCATTTGGGAGGATCCACACCACAAATTTTAAAAATTAAAATTTTCAAGCTGCAAGTCTAAATGTTTAATTTTTCATCAAAAATACCCTCTCATCCAAGTCTGAAATATTTCACAATCTTCAGTATTTTTTACTTTTGATGGAAGGAGGGTATTTTCTTTCAGCTTAACTTGACATAGGTTTATCTTTCAAATATTTTGAACCTCCAGTGAAAGCTACAGGTCATTACTGAAGCAGGAGGTAACCAGAAGTGCCTCTCCTCCCACTCCCCATTACTCAGTATGTCTTTCAGCATCTCCACAGGTACATCAAACCTCACACTACCAAGGTGGCCATCCAGACAGAAGAAGTTTTTCTGCCTAGACAGCTCATTTTCTCCTTTAGTAAATGGTTTAGATGACAGGGTAAAGACCTAGTTCAACATCTGTGAAGTACTTTTGTCCACAAAGTATACTTTAAATTATTTTATCATGGCCCAAGCTATGATTTACCAGTGATTTGCCTACTAAAGCAAAAATGGTCAAACCCCAATTCACAGCTGCTTGTACAGAACCAGGAGGTGAATATTTGAGTACACAGCGTGTGGTCCTCTCTTCTTCTGCAGATAACTACTTGTGTGGTGATTTACTGTTCTTCCACCAAATGCAGCCAAAGTGTCTGGTGGGAAGAAGGCAGTGCTACACTTGACTGTCATCCCATACTTTAGGCTCTGGGAAGCCACACAACAGATGCTGGTGTTTCTAGAGAGGGGCAGAGTTTGCCACCCCTGCAGCAGGGCCCTGTCTGCACCACAGAAGACAAGAGGTTGCAGGGGTGAGGAAGCCCCCTCTTCCTTCAGACAAAGTTCCCAGCCCCCAAAAGCAAAGAATCAAGGTCTCAGCATTGTTTCTGCTGTCATTTTGAGGAAGAAAATAGCTCTTTGCATTATCACCATCTAAGAGAATATGGCACGCCTTGAAATGCTGGGAGGAAAGCCGGTCCTTCCTGAGGCCAGAGAAAAATCCCTGACTAGGGGTTTACTTCACATTTACCATCTGATGGCAATGACAAAATTAGGTCCTAAATAGCACTCTGACTTCCTTCAATGATAGCACACACAGAAACATGCAGTGTGAATGAAAAATATTTCTTCCCCACCTCTCCCCATCCATGCCCAGCCCTCAGAAAAAAGACATCAAGGAAAAAGAAAAAAATACAGGAGAAAAAAGCCCAGGGAAAAAGACCAGAGCCTTTTAACACTACTAGGGGGATCCAATCAAGAGATGCCAAGGCTGGTGGGTTTCAGTAGCAGCTACTCCCTACCCCAGCTTTGGGCAAGTATTTCCATGACCCCAAAGGAAAGCCTGGGTACAAACTGAAAAGCAAGCAGTATGGGCAACTGAGTAGAAAGCACTGTAGCAATACAGAAAAAAAGTTAAGAGGGGAAAAAAAAAAAAAAAAGGCCAAGAGGAAAGGTAACAAACCTAATTCCATTAAATTACATGTCCAAAATATATCTTTAGAAGTTTTACCTGCTGCTTCAGCCTGCTGGGATCCAGGTGAAGTAATCCAAGGAGATGTGTCCAAACACACTTAGGAAGTGCTTAATTAAACTCTATAAAACAAAACAAAACAAAACAAGCTGATATTTTTAAGATCTGTTGGCCTTTGGTCTCTGACAGCTGTAAGAGCTAGGCAGAAACACCTCTTTCTTACATCGTCACCAAAATCAAAGATGTCACTTCTCCCCAGCATAGGGTGGTGGCAGGTGACTGCGCCAGCATCCCCCCAGTGTCCCAGCGCTGCCTCCTGTGGCCCTGCTGGCCAGGGGAAGCATTTTATCTTCCTTACCAAACACATACAACAATATGGTCATTTGCAAAATTTCTGATAAAGCTGTCCCTTGTTGGTGGTATCAAAACAAGGGACAAGAGGTAGTAAAGATAAGGGGAAGTGTAATGAATATAAACTGCAAAAAAAAAAAAAAAAGGGGGGTTTTTTAGCAATTTTAAGGTAATCTTTCCTAGAATTTATATTATAAATCGAGTTATCTCATTGTTTCTCTGTCTTGGCACATTCAATAAAAACTGTCAGTGCAGGTAAAATTGTTTCCATTCAGAGCAAATATCAAAGCATTTGCATCTGTGTCACTCTTAAAGATATAGGTATCCTATGGTAGCCAGAAAACAAGATTCACTAACACCCACTTCAAAGATTAAAGTATATGTATTTATTACTTTACCTCATTTTTGTTTATTTAATCTCAGTTCCTAATAAATGTTTTTATTTCAGCATGTATGAGGTAAACTGCCCTAAAATTTTATTTTTACAGGTTTTTGTTATTTTTTCACAAGACACTTACTCCCGTGCAACAGACATAACAGACTGATCATTAGAGAATAAATTTTAAAAATATTAACAGATTGGTATAAAACCACAGACTTCAGTAAAATTAGGTGTATATAGACGTCCACTTATTTTCTCATCACTCTGTCCAAATCAAATTCTTTTTCATTAAAACTTGCCCATTACTTAACCACCTTAAATCAGAATAAAGTTACTCAGTGGGAGCATAACTCCAGTGCTGCCCATCTCCACCCACACAGAACAAACAGGGACTCATTATAAGCAATAAATCTACCAGTAAAGTGCAGCAGAGAACCTGTGAGAGCAGTAGCAGTTTGATACATTTAGATACCAGCTGCATTAAGATTACGGTACCTAACAGGAACTCCAGTTACGGGAAGGAAGGGCTCATGGAAGAGAGTCAATAAATCATTTCCACAGAGAGGCTGCACAACTACAGAATGTAAGGATGTCCCTAAGGGAGAAGGGGAGGGGGAATCTGACAGAGCAGTCTGACTGAAAATTGCTGTAATATGCATTTCCTATATGTAAACTTTCAGTAAAAAACTTAATATTAAAAGTTTCAACCAAAAATCAAATTATTTTGATTTGGAAACACAGTTATTGTTTCTTATCCTCTCCTGTTGGCTGGGGTCTTGGGTCAGATTCTGTCTCACCTTTTAAACCACTGCCTGTAACCATGGTTTTAGCCCCAGAGGATCAGAAGAGCTTAGCACATCTTTAGCATTCAAGTTTTACTAGTGACCACTGCACATCGGACAGAAGTGGGCTACAGGGTACCCAAATTTCAATTTCCAAGATCATTTGAATCACGTATTCTTAACAGAGGTAGCAAGGAAAAGGAAAAACTTTCCTTTAATAATAGAGCAAATGCATTTTGTGGGGAAAAGAAAAAGGTTTATTTAAACTCTAACTTAGCATATATATCATCATAATTCTCACAGCAAATTTTCAGTCAGAGTTGTATGAACATGCAGAAGTGGGCCAGCAAATTCCACTTGTATCAGGAAAGACAACAGCACAGACTGTCTGCAGAGAGAGGTGGATCAGCAGGGACGAAATTAAAATGGAACTTCAGAATAAGAAAATGAAATTTTGTGTTATCCTTTGGCTACAGTCACTAGCTTGAGTTCCCAGACTAGAGAGACTGATGGTCTCTGCTGAAGTTGAGATTCTCATGAAGAGGTCCACACAGCTGCCTAACAGCTGCAGTCACTGGAGGTCCCAGTCTAGCCCAAAACCCTCCAGCCTCTGAGGCTGTCACCCCTAACATGCAAGTGGAGCACGAGAGTCAGAGAGAGCTGACTGATGGCTTAAACCTTGTCATTTCTAGCCTGTCCAGGAGGAGCTGCATCACCATGCAACAGGAGAGGACGCTGCTCCCAGGGCATAAATGGTGATGGAGCGTGCACTTGTCAGGTACGCCCTTGGTATTAAATGAGAAAAAGATAAAAATAGCATGTAAACTCACCTAAGAAATAATGCATATTAAAAAGATATAAGCACACGAAAGGAAAATATTTAAGAATCAGTAGAGATTATCTGCTTGGAGTTAATTTTTTTTTCACTAATCATCACACTGTTATTTCCAGCAGTCTGGATCATATTCAAATGAAATTATTAAAAGAGCTCTTTCATCTTGTCTTCCTGAAACAGGTGGCTTGAGTTCTTCTGTTTTTTAAAGTGTGCTGTTACTTATGGCTTTTTGCCCTAATTGGAAAGTTTATACTTGGAACTATACTCTCAGTACAATGTGAGTTGTAAAGCAAGAATAACTTTGGCACTATAACTAACGCCAAGAAGACTTTTTTTAAAAACAATGGAAAATAAACTTTTCTACCTTCCCCTCTACCGGTTAAACTTCCCATTACATCAAGAGCACATCTGGGGACATGCAAAAAAAGTGAAAAATAGTCAGAAAATGCAACATAGAAATTGTAAGAATTCTTTGGACATTAGGCTTGATTACTTCTCTTTATTTTTAACTTGATATTCAGAACATCTGATTTGATTTGAAGTATAAGGGCTACACAGTTAAAATTTAAAAAAAAAAAGGAAAAAATTATTTCAAAAGACAGGTTTTTCTAGATTGCAGTAGTCACCTCTGATTTGCTGATTGAACCTTTAATGTTCCTTTCTGCTGACAGCTAAAGATTCTTTTTCAGCCTGCTTAGTATATATCAATACAGAGACAGATGAGTTAAGTTTTGATTTCCATTATGTAATTCACAGAAAGGATTTGGTGGAACGGCCTGTGAAAAATGTGCTGAAGATAACTTGTTTGGTCCTCACTGCACATCAGGTAAGTTTAACCTTTCTTTAGTGAAGCAGGGGAAAGAAGGTGACTGAAAGCTGTGTTCAGAGACTAAGAAATCACCGTGAAATGGGGAAGGAGAGGGTTTCCCATCAAGAGCTTTTGCCTATTTCAGGGAATACAACAGGCAGGAAAAATAAGCAGCTACTCAATTCCTCATTCAGAGCAGAGCTGGATTCATCTCAGGATTATGCAGACAACTCTTAGTGTAGAGCTACAAAAATATCTCAGTCTATCTTGAATACCTTCGTTACAGCCAACAATCAAATAAATCAGGGATTAGAATCACCTATCCCACAGGTATGCTTCCCTTATGGGATGGTAACTGGTTACCATTTTACCCACTCTTCACCCTAAATTAGGGATTTGCATTTATTTGGTCTGCATACAGGATTTTTTCATGGTATTGCATGTTTAATACATAATTTATAATGGCTTACAGTGTTTTGATACGGTTTTTAAATATATCTACAGACTAAAGCATCTGTATTAAGGCATGAAGTCCTCATGTAGCATTGAAATCAATATACCTGACTCAAAAAACGCTATTCTGAATCAGGCCAAAGGTCCTTCTAATCTAGTATCCAATATTGGAGACCAATAGTTGATATCCAAGGAAAGAGAACAGGCAGCCAGAGACTGCATTCAAACCGTAGTGTTTGGATCCATCCTCCAGAATTTACATACCTTGCCTCTGAGTACAATTCTGCTTTTCACAATATTGTGTGCTGAGGATCTCCATAATTCAGTCACTAAGCATGAAAAAGTATTAATTTGATTTAGTTTGGGGTTTTGGCTGGTGGGTCATTCCATTGGCTGGGATACTTGTATTAGGAGAAGTGGGACATTGACAGCGCTATTTAAAATGTATATTTATCACAAGTGTATATATTTGTAAAATATTTTCCAGTTCTGCCTGTTTCTTAATGATTTCTAGTATTTTATTTACCTTCCTGACCCCTGCTGGACATTAAACAGCTACATCAGAAAACCGCCTGAAAAAAATATATTAAGAAATACAATTCTTAACTGGTAATAGTTCTTTATCTCTAAAGAAAACTCTTTGTTCCCTCAAGATCTACATAAAGTTACTTATGAAAAGAGTCACTAATAGCCTCATTTGTGAGGCCTTAAACTGTGTCATCCTTTCTACACTAAACCTATGCCACTGCTGTCTCAAAGGCCCCTTTTCCACCAGCTGTCCACTGGATGCCAGTATTGATACACAGAAATGTCCCTGAGCCAACATTTTCATAAAAATAGGGTACTTGAATGAATTCAGATCATAAATGCGATTATTTTCCAAGACGCTGCTGAAGGATTCAACTGCATATTAATTTAAACAACTTTTTACACTTCAGTTTTCAGATAATTAATTTCCTCCAAGCTTTCTAAACAACTACAAATATGGCAAGCATGAGACTAACTGCTTTTCAGTAATGCCTTAAACACTCCTCATTTTTATGTTAAGACTACTAACAAAGGTAGAATATTACTAATTAGGGTAGGTGATTTGCATGAAAGCAGGATGTGTTTGTAAAGGGAAGAAGATAGACCACAGCACTGTGGCTTAAACACAATGTCAGTAGTAGAACTCTGCACATCTTAGAGGCTTTTCCATGTGTAAGAGTACAGGGCTTTTACAAAAGCATCATTACAGTAACTGAAACAGGTGTAACTACAAAGCTTTCCAAGTATATATAAGGCTTCAGAAACCATTTATATAGGGGGTTTCATAGTTGCCTGGACTATGAACATGGAGTCTTCCATGGATATTGCCACAAGGTTTATAACCAGAAATGGCAGAATACAGGTAGAGGGGCAGAAAAAAAGCTTGAGACCTACACAGTGATTAATTATGCTTTTGACTGAATAAATTCTGGTGCAGGGGGGAGTCACAAATCTCACATCTTCTGGAGGTGTTTGAGAGAGAGGCAAACAGAACTGAAGCAAAAGTGAGCAATTTTTTATCTGCTACAAAAGTGGCTTGTGTTACATATTATATTCAATTTTGACTCAAGACTGTATGTCAAATTGTACAACCTTTATGGTATTAGCAAATGGTCAGTTTGATGTTTATAGCTTGTGTTGTGAAGGCTTTCAGACCCTCAGGCTATTAGCCTGTAAAAATCAGTATGTTATTTACTGATGTATGCAACAGGGAGTATTGATCTTCTCCTTAATGGAAGCCTATAAATTCAGGAACTCAGGTCAAAGCTTGGCTTTGAAAAACCATACTTTGTAATATTTAACAGTTGTTGGCCAGGACACTATCTGCCATGGGTAACCACTAGCAATGTCTTTCTGGACACCACTATTAATCAGTAAAGCCAATCCATGTCTCCCTATAGTTTGTGACTGTGTTCATGGAGTATGCAACAGTGGAATTACAGGGGATGGAAGTTGCACGTGTTTGTCTGGATACAAAGGGCTAAGGTGTGATCAGCGTAAGTACACTGCTTTTTTTTTTTTATAAGTTATATTCAAGAGCTCTGATACAGTTAAAATTATCAAGGACAAGCATAAAATTAATCTCAGATTAGTCACTCTTTAGCAACTAACCATACACCAAACCACAAACCCTGTGTGTGGGCTCCCACAACCCTCATCATCACTTCAGTCACCCAGAAAAATTACCACAGCAGTGGGATTGGTGGTCCCTGAATCAGGAGTATTTTGAACTGATATACTGCAGGATGCAAGTGCAGACACAGATTAACCTGTCGCCTTCTGTCCATCAGCAATAGCTGAATGCAAGGCTTTGCAGTGCCCTGCAAACTCCAGATGTACTGCCTCAGATGAGGATGGAAGACAGCTGCAGTGCACATGTCTGCCCAACTACCACAGGGATGGTACACAATGTAAACGTGAGTAATTTTCATATCCACTGAATTCTTTGGATATAACACCACTAATATTGTGGCTCGGATATTGAGTGCACATTGGAAGAAAATCTCATTATTGCCTTGACATAATTGTTCTTGGGTTCATAGCCTGAAGCAGCCATAGGTGTACAAACTAGGTTTCTTCTGGGTGAAACTAAACTCTAAAATGTGCTCCAGAATCACAGGAGTCTGACTGCTAGCAAGCTTCAGTCCATGCAACCCTACTAAAGCTAGTAAACCTCTTTGAAAAGTGTAGTGTGGAAAATGGGCCATCAGTGGTTACAAATCCATTTACATTACAAATCATGTCACTCTGTTTGACAGAGTTAAACCTCATCATTTACTTCCATAAAAATCCACAACAGCAACCAAGGGCTTATATTTATTGAGTGGCCATGATGTGGTGGCTCAGCTATGTCACTAAGCATAAACTCTACAGAGAAGCTTTCCAATTTTTTATGAAGCAAAGGTAATAGCAAGCTTAGCTGGTAGTAAAAGTCTACCTTAAAGTTGTCTTTAAAGGCTCCTCAACTTGCCATTGGATTCTCAAATTAACTGTATTACAAGAGTCTCTACTTACATTATGTCTTACAGCACCAGTTCTTCCTTCTAGACCAATTGCAATAAAGCAAAAGGTTGTATCTGATGCTGGAAAAAATATTTAGTGAATGTTGACTTGGATCAGACCAGAAATACAATACTTCTTATCATCTGCAGGAATTATATATACATTTGTATTATAAATACATATATAGTTATTTACATTACATAATTCAACCTTCTTGGTCCTAACTAGTGCAGTCCTCTCTGAGTAGGCTTGAACAGCATCCAAGAGCAAGACATGAGAAAGTCACTCTTCAGGGAATGTGAGAGACAAAGAACTGCAGAAATTGCAGAAACTAGCAGAGAAGAAAGATGCTAGTACCCCTGCCTCTCTTGGGTTTTGCATTGATGCAGCCTGCATGGATGGTGTTCCTCTGTCCCAATGCCTTTAGGCACTGGGCTTATCTGTGGCTTTAGCCAGCCTCCTTTCACATGACTGGCTCAAAAGCAAAGAACAAGTAGGTCCGGCATAGCCAAGCACACAAGTGAGGATAGCACTGGCTGCCCCAGACTCAGCTTGTAGGTGACATGGCTTATGGTGGATATGAGCATGTGAACATACATGGTCTTCACACTGGAACACAAGAGAAGTCTCAAAAAAGCAAAGCTGAGCACTGCCAACTCTCTCCGTCGCAGCTGAGAGGGGAGTAAGAGATAAGGAGGAGAGAAGCCAGCGAGCAACACTTTTAGGTGAGTTCAGGGTCTGACACCTTTGAGCTACAATGTGTGATTAACTGTATCCTAAACTGGACACAAAGGTATGAAAAGATTCCTCCCAAGCACTGCTGGACTATGAGCAAGGACAAACAATGCTTATGCCTTGAAAAAAAGAGCTCATAGAACTAACTAGTGAGCTTCCAGTCCAGTCCTGAAACTACAGCAGTGTGGAAGACACAACTAAATGCTGGCCAATTTTCCATATAGCTGAATGAATTACATTCTACTGTTTCATTACTGGAAAGGAAACAGCAAATGCCTATTGTATTGAGAAATATTTTCCGACTGTTCTAACACTGCTTAGAGCCTGTATAGACCTTGTATCACCTACCTGACCTTCTCTGGTTAAAATCCACTAGAGAACAAGGAAATCGCTGTGATATTTTAATGAGGACATTACATGCTTTAATCTGTTTATAACTCAATTTGCCAAGGTAAGAGATCATTTCTGTTCAAAAGCAAATAGTCGGTTGCTACGTTGGTATAAACACATTCCTCCTTTCTGTCTTCATGCTGCATGATACTTTGATTTTGGCTGTTATGAGAAGTTTAATCTGCTTGTGCTTTGTTTGTGCTCTGGCAATTCCTTGTCTGGAATTTTAGAACTGCAGTCAATAATTCATTATCTCCCTTTCTTTTTTCACAAGCTATCAACCCATGCTCCAAAAAGGTCTGCGACCCGAATGCCGACTGCATTTACCTCGGACCAAATCAGCACAAATGTGTTTGTCGAGAAGGTTATCAAGGGGATGGTCAAGTCTGCTTACCCATAGACCCTTGCCAACAAACATATGGGAATTGCCCTGCAAAGTCCACCATCTGCATATATGATGGTCCAGGAAAGGTTAGTGTTGAACGGGTACCCCAGGCATTTCCTGTATCAACTGCCTAAGATATAGTGCTTTCCCTCCACAAAAGAACCCATGAGGGTATGGAAAGAGGCCTTGGGGAGACCAAACTCTGCTACTACCTATGGCATGAGCACCATAATTGACCAGGTGTGAGTCCCTTTACCTTCACCTCCTCAATGCAGGAATATCACGTTTCCCCCTCTGAAAATGAGAATGGAAAGAATGTTCTTTTTCCTGCAACATTTTACCTCAGATTTGCCTCCCCATAATGGAGGCACTGAAATGAAACATCTCACAGTTAAACTTCGTCTCTCTGACCACAGGGAGCTTACAGGACCAGTAGGCTCCTTACACAGATACCACAGTTACATGCCTAAAATTAGTGCCTTTAGGAAAGAAGTAGTCTGGGTCTTGGAGGAAAACCAATGAAAGGCACTGTATAAAGACTGCATATTATGCACACTGTTGGGAACTGGCTCAGATCTCCGTGTGTAAAACTCACCAAAGAAGCAAGACTTGGGAAGACCATGCCTGTTTTGCCTGGACACCCTGAAGAGCCAAAAAGGGACATTCTGCTGCTCAGAGTCATATAAATTGCTCCACTCAGGGGTGTCTCAGTGAGCTGCATGTGGGTGGCACACAAAGGCTGGTGGGTACAATGGCACTGCTGATACACCTCGCTCATCAAGAGTACCCTTTCACACTCATTTTAGGAGTGTGAGGAGGGCTGTGGGAATAGAGGTTAAAAAATTGGCCTACCCACACTGATTTTAAATCTTCTCTGGTTACAGAAGTGAATCTAAAAGGGCTCTATATGAAGGAAATTTATCTGAAAGTCAGTAGTCTTCTGGAGTGGATAAAACCTAGAGGGGAGTTGTATAAACATGGATAAACTTTATATTTGCATGTGAAGTCACCAGGCAATCAAATAAGGCTTGGGAAGTTCAGTCTTTTAGCCCTAGAAAGTATGCTGAAATCCTCTACATATAATTTGTCTCTCCTCCCTCTTCTCTTTCTGATTTAGTCCCACTGTGAATGCAAGAAGCATTATACAAACTTTGTACCTGGGAAAGGATGCAGCATGACCAACATATGTGAAACAAACAACACCTGCCATAAGAAAGCTAAATGCTCAATGGTTGCACCAGGACAGATCATGTGAGTCTTTTTGCTCATCAAAGCTTTCATCCAGTTTCTCCCTCCTCCCCTTGGTAAACAGGCTCCTAAAATGATACCAGTGGATGAACACCTCCTGAAGTTAGCACTTGTGGTTTCTTTATCAAGGACAAATTACAAGATTTAAGAGGGTTAGGGTCAACCAATTAGCACAGTGTTTGATTTCATCAGTCCGTTTGCTAATACCTGTTAATTTTTATTTATAGAACGCTCACAGGTCATTTCTACACTAGTAAATAAAAAGGACAAAAACTTCTTTTCTGCTCCTCAGGGCAAGCAACATGGTCTGTCTCACAGCTGAAGCCTCTTCTTCCAAAACAGAGTAGCTGCCTTTTGGCAGTGGTCCCTGGCACACTCTATCTCTTCAGCTGTGCCTGAGCACTGCCTGGGAAAGTGCTGCTTGGTGTGAGCCAGAAGCATGCCAGGCAGCATGCTAAAAATTAATCACCGTTAATTATCATGGGATGATTAATCATGGGATAATTAACGGAGCACTGGCTCTCTTTGGTATACTAATACAGATACAACTATGGAATCTGACCCCCATGCTGTAAAAGCAGCACCAACCTCAGCAGATTCCTGAAAACCTCAAGTCAAGTCTATGGGAAACTGCAGAGCCTCTGGTAGACTTTGTTTCCCAGCACCCAAATTTGCTACACTGATGTTAGGAGGAAAGTCAGTTTTAATACTGAATTTAAAGCTATTTGTTTAAAGAATAGCTGAATTCTATTCTATTCTAAAGAATAAATGAATTTAAAGAATTTGGATTGCGTGTTGTTATAGCCCAGTGATTGCTAGCACTGGGTTTAAAGAGGTGTCCCCATAAGGTTAGTTTTCAGGAGATGAGAGTTTGAATGTGAAAGGCAAGACAGGCCCTTAGTTGTAAAGTGGGAACAAATTATTTATTGTACAGATCGATAGACAGAAAGTGTTCTCTCTGGAGAAAATTCTTATTACTTCATCATGCATCTTTCTCTTACAGTCCTCTATCAACATCAGCATTCTGTGTAAGCTACTGTGCATTTCAAACACGTTAATCTAGAACATTCCCTAGTTCATTCTAGCACTATTCTGGCACTATTTCAACTGCACATAATATTTACTTATACTAAACTTAGTATACTGTACTGCTATACTGCACTACATGTATTGGAAAGTTTAAAAAAAAATTCCATATTATGTAACTCAGGACATTTCTTTCCTAGTTTGTCACTATTTCACAGTAGCAGTTCAGTTTTCAACAGCTGAGGAAATTTAAAGAATTTTAGAATAGGAAAACTAAAAATTTATGTCTGTAGGGAAGGAAACAAACAATGCAAATGCTTTGCACATCCCTCGATCAATGACCTTTAATGATAAAAACAAACACAGGAAAAAAAGTGAAATTCAAATAAAACTAAAACTATCTATTAGGCAAAAAATTAAATTATACTGAATCGTTTCCAACAAAGGAAGATCAATTTATGAAAGAGGAACTTCACAAAGAAGAACATTGATTGGTAAATGTAGGCATGGTACTGTGTTTCCAATAAGTGACAATACATGCTTTATCCCAGATTTTAAATGTATTTGTGAGAGCTTGTTTTGGTAGGGTTTTTTACTTCTCCTAAACCACAAAGCTGTTACAGAGGCCACAAACCTGAATTGCTTCCTTTCTTTTGTTTTTGTTTTTAAACTCAGTTGTTCTGTTAGCTTTCCCCATAACAGAATCACTTCTGCTTTCTCCAGAATCAAATGATTTGTACAAGAATAAATCTCTTCTACAGACAAAGATGTAGAAAAGACAAAAATTTAGTTTGTGAACATAACACAGTAAACTCCTGGAAAATCAAGATGATTTCTGTTTTCATATAGATCTTCTTTGAGTGAGTGCTGACACTTTCTGTGGCCTTGCTTAAGCACAGTAATTATGTCCAGCATTGCCCAGGAGCTACAAAGCTTCCACTGGTATAGAATTAAATGCATATTAAACCATAACTTCCTTGCAGTTTCCAAGAAATCTTTCTTCTCCAAAAAGAACTAAACACAATTATTTTAAAGTTCCTTCTTTTTACTCTCTGTCTTTGGCGTTAGAAATTAGCAGCTTCATAAAGCAAAACTGTTAGATGAGTTTCAGATAAAATGGAGACAGAAAATTGAGCTCCCCTTTTCCAGAGAGCTACAATCCTCTAACCCCACCAGAGCAAGCTGAAGTAGTGTCAGTTCCCAAATTTTCATCCCTGCCTATACTTTCCATGCAGTATATCAGGAAAACATCAAACAGCTTAAGTTTAAATAGTCCAGCAGGATTTGTGGTAAAGCTGTTCTTCTTCAGAGGTACACAGATCTTACTCAGACCTTTTGAACAGAGCATGTTCAAAGCAAAACCTGTCTATATGGCCAGATGCAGTCTGAGTGCAAACCAGACCATCCAGACAAAGAAAGAAGAGGGATGACCATCAGAGATACATCCTAAAAATCTAAGATCCTTTTCAGCTTTCATTTTTACCCCTCCAGACTGACTGATCCACTCAGTCACTGATTCTTCCCAGGCCTGGCCAGAGTAAACTACTCCATGAGAAGGGAGAAAGGGACAGACAGGTTGAAGGGTTCAATCTGGTGAAAGAGGATCTAATCTGTAATTGCTATGTCCTTTCCTTTGGCAGCCAAATCCAAACTGTGCTATGGGACACCCACTCAGTTATAAGTAAAAGCCCTCAGAAAATAGATTTCAAACTACATCAGTATTATTGCAGTTCATTGTGCCCCGAGGAATGACAGCAAAAAAAAAAATTTCTATGTTCAACTACCTGCTTCTTTATGACCATTTATTAAAAAACAGAGAGGTTTATTTTGAAACCTTGATCTGATTTGTGCACTGTCTCAAGGGTAATATATTTTTTTCTACTAAACTATTCCTCAGCTCCTTTGAAGCCTCAGGTTTTTTCTTCTCTGCTCAGAAGTGAAGGGGGCTATGTACATCAATGCAGGAATATTTACCCTATCAGAACAAAACCTTCAGCCCCCAGGAAGGACCTGCTCCTCTCTCCTAGCCCTAACCCCTTTAGCTGGGCTCAGCAACCATACCCCTCTACCCAAGAGACCTCTTAAACAGAAGAGGAGTCACCATCAGACTTCCATCCTAAAAATTTAAGATGTTTTTAAACATCTTTCTTTTACCCAGAACCAGAAGGAGTCAAAGCCTCTTGGCTAAAATCCCAGCATCCCTCTGAGTCTATAAGCATCCCTCTGGTCTTCAAGGAATGTGGAGATTTCCAAATGAAATTGCTATCATCAGGGAAACAGCTATGGTAGAGCCCATATTTGGGACACAGGAGATGATTTGGCATCAGGTTGATACTACGGTAGGGTGTGAGTGGCAGATGTGTTTGTAACAACCAGCACATGCAAATTATTAGGTCATTAGTTATATAAAGAACTTTCTTTGCTTGTGTGGGGTGATGTTCCTTCTCTGGCCATGCCTTTGGAAATAAATATCCAGCGAGATGAACCATTAAGGATAGCGCTTATAGGAATAATAACTTTATTAGGAGACTTAATTAGGAAAGGCACTATTAAAAGCCAAGGCTTGGCAACACACACCATATAGTTTTTCAGCCTCCTAAATATAGTTAGGGTTTTTTTCAGTGCATGCTAAAGGCTGACAAGTTTCTGCTTTAATTTTAGCACTGAAGATGAGTAAATGACTGAGCTGACATCACCAGCCAGTCTCCTAAAAGCAGCCAAGCAGCAGCTGATTTTCTGAAACAGCAACAGAAAGAGCTGAGGTTGATAAAACCAGCAGGGACCAGTGGCCCCTGACATTGAGGCAGGCTTAAAGAGTCCAGATTTTTTAGGAAATACTAACCAGCTCTCTGGGTGAATAGTAAGGTTGACACAAGGTCAAGGCACATGCAAGTCCTAGTTGCTCTTTGAAACTCACACCATTTGTACTTGTCAGCACCTAATAGCAAGGACCTGTCAATCATGTTGACAACCAACAATTTCTTCCCCACCTCTCTTGAAGTGCTGAGTCTTTCCTCAGCCATAAGGTTCAGTTTTCATGAGGTGTCTTTCCTCCCTCATAGGACAGAAAATACCAGCCTGACACTGGGAGTTATTCTTCCATAAATTTTCTTTAAATTTTGCTGTGGCTACAACATGCTACTTGACATGCAGCCCATCTCAAGGCAGTAAGAACACACTGCACCCACCCCAAGGCATTGCCTGTCACCTTCATGGGCATCACCACCTGAGACTGCTTTGAATGTATGTAGGACTTGGTCAGACCTACATCACCAACACCTCTCAAAGGTTTAAGTCCACAGGGCACAGCCAGTGTGTTACAAGTGAGATGCTATTTACAGAGCAGAATCATAAAGTCTACCTTTGAAAAACCATAAGGTTTTGTGCTTCAGAAAAAAATATTAAGTATCGGTATCACTGCCCAAAATAGCTGCATTACTTAAAGAACAGGGTAACAAACAACCACTTTGCTATGTAGAAAGGATTGACAACCCTGCCTTTCTTTTTCTACCAGTACCACGCTGCTATCACAAGGACTGGTGAGTTGCCAGCATCCCCTTCATACATAA
Organism: Florisuga fusca; assembly: GCA_038090715.1. NCBI lineage: Eukaryota > Metazoa > Chordata > Aves > Apodiformes > Trochilidae > Florisuga > Florisuga fusca. Next base: position 2,788,184 of record JAAWXA010000003.1, read on the forward strand.
CTACCATTAATCCTGCTGCATCCCATGTAGTGTGTGGGGGCTTCACCCAGCTGCATATAGAAGCAAAAATTAAACTAAAATGCACCGGTGCTACCCAGAAACACATTCTGAGAAGCAATAGGTAACACCTAGAGCAGGTTTAGTGAGAGCCTCACCAATACCACAGGGCATCAGTACACAACTGAAATGACATTCCCTTGACAGGTGTACATGCCAGGGGGGCTCCGTGGGGAACGGATTCGTGTGCTACGGAAATGTCATGGAGCGCCTTCAGGACCTCAATGCCGAAGTAGGAGGACGGTGGCAAGGCAAGCTGACATCTGCCTTATCACTCATGGGTAAGTGACTACATGCAAGTAGAGTTAGCTCCTGTTGGGTGGGTGGATCTTGCCCTGTCTTTCCCCAACACCCACAGTTGCAAGAAGATGCCACTAACAGCATGACACCAGGCACAAGCTACTCAGCGCAGGCTCCATCTGACCACATAAAGGTGCCTCTGCTCAGCATGCCATGCAATCTGCAAGAATGTCTGAGTAGATGTTCTAAAAACGTTCCTCCAACCCTTCACACATAATTTTGTAACGCCAGTGGGTTTTGCCCTATAGTGGGAATAAGTGGGATCATCCCACCACCTCTTTCTAATTGCCCTCATTTATTTGGATAATTGAGATTTGGTCTAGATTGATGCACCATATACTAGATGCACTAGAAACCACAAAAAAGCATCAGGATTCCCAACAGGATCCCTCTTCCCCAGTCCACAGCCATCAGCAGTAGCATTACTTTCACTGGGAAAGAGAAGAAAGCAAGCGGAAGAGACTGATCCCATGCACTGTCTGTCTCCGTAACAAAATCTTTTGGAATGGGAAAGACCATTAAGATCATCAACTTCAACTGGTAACCTAGCACACTGCCAAGTCCACCACTAAACCCTGTCCATGAGCACAACATCTACACGTTTGAAATACCCGTGGTGTACCTCCAACACTTCCTTGGGCAGCCTGTTCCAGTGCCTGACAACCCTTTTGGTGAGGAAGTATTCCTAATGATAGAATGGCTTGGGTTGGAAAAGGCCTTAAAGATCATCTAGTTCCACCCCCTGTGCCATGGGCTGGGACACCTTCCACTAGACCCAGTTGCTCAGAGCCCCATCCAGTCATGACTTGGAGACTTTCAGGGAGGGGGCAGCCACAGTTTCCCTGGGCAACCTGTGCCAGTGTCTCACCAGCTTCACAGAAAATAATTTCTTCCTAATGTCTAACCTAAATCCATATTCTTCCATTTCAAAGCAATTCCTCCTCATCCTATCACTACATACCCTTGTAAAAAGTCCCTCCACAGCTTTCCTGTAGGACCCTTCAAGTACTGGAAGATCACTATAAGGTCTCCCTGGAGCTTTCTTTTCCCCAGGCTGAACAAACCTAACTCTCGCATCCTGTTCTCACAAGGAAGGTGCTCCAGCCCTCTGATCATCTTCGTGGCCCTCCTCTGGACTCACTCTAACAGCTCCTTCTCCTTCTTGTGTAGTCTATGTGGGGTCACAGAGCAGTGGAGTAGAAGGGGAGAATCACCTCTCTTGACCTGCTGGCCACGCTTCTTCTGATGCACCCCAGGATACAGTTGCCTTTCTGGGCTGCAAGAACATATTCCTGGCTCATGTTGAGTTTCTTATCAACCAAGATCTCAAAGTCCTTTTCAACAGGGCTGCTCCCAGTCCATTCTCTATCCGACCTATAACTGTGCTTGGGATTGCCTTGACTTAGGTGTGGATGTTGCACTTGGCCTTACTGAACCTCTCAAACCTGCCAAGCTTCCTCTGGATGTCACCCCTTCCCTTCAGCTTGTCAATTACTCCACACAGCTTGGTGCCATCAGCAAACCTACTGAGAGTGCACTCAGATCCATTGTCCATGTTGTCAATAAAAATGTTAAACAGATTTTAATACCCAATCTAAACCTCCTCCGGAATAAACTGAGGCCATTGCCTCTTGTTCTGTCATAACTTGGGAGAAGACACCAACACCTTTGGGACTCTCCACCAGAGCACTGCAGCCACAGCTGGGGAGGGTCTCCAGGTTCCCAAACTGACTGCAGAGGTGAAGTGGAGCCCCTGACAGGATTCAGGACTTCCAGCCTTTTAGTTATTGCAGCCACCTCATGAAGAGAAAAGCATAAGTGTCTTCATCATCTTCTGTTGCAAAGCCACAAATGTGAGCGATAAACAAACCCTGCTAGAACCAAGCTGGATATTCAGCTTGAAAATTTCCTCCTGTTTAATGTCATTTGATTGGTTCTTTTCAATGATTCCAGCAGTTAAGATAAAGATCCTGAACTCCTGATCAGAATAAGAATACCCCATAGCTGGCCAAGGACAAAGTCTGGCAGTGACTGTCATATTTGACTCTGAAGACTGAAATCTGTTGCCTTAGCATTGAGAGCTCAAAGTTTCTCTGTGTATTTCTTCTTACATGTCTGAAAAGTCCTTGACATGATGGTCACCACCACTTGTTATCAACAAGCCAAATTATATGTTCCTTAGTTATGTTTCGGACAGAAATGTACTATTTGATTTACATGTTGATTTACATGTTTAATTTACCATGTTGATCCATAATCAACAAAGATTAACCACACAAATTATCTTACAACATATGCATTCCACAGTAATGTCTTTCAAAATCTAAGAAGATACAGCAGAATAATCTACACTGTTTTGTAAAACAGCATATTAATTTTGAGATATATTCTTTGGTATGACATATCTACCATGACTGCGAAGATTTTTTTTTATTTCTGATTTTAAACCTCTGGAAAAAGGAGTTGAATATTAGAAACATTTAATGCCTTCAGCTGCAGAATCAGTGTCCTCACACTGCTGTCTTGGAAACAGAAATACCACCTGAGTAGAAAATTAATTTTAATTAACTTTCAGTGCATCAGCTTTTATTACCAGCTCTGGTTTTGCTGATATTTGCACTACTAGCAGCTTATCAGCAGCATACCCCTCGCCCCACGAAAAGTGAATTGATTTAAAGGAGGTGGACATCTTCCTGTAAAGGCTCAATTCCAAAGAAACACTGTTTTCTTGTCCATCATGCTGGTCTGCGTGCCACAGAATCTTGGCTGCCAGTTTTGCCTCTTCCTGTGTCAAATGTGCAGCAGCACCTGAATTTCACATCCCCCTCTGCCTCCCATCTTCCAACAACTTGAATTTTAGAACTTTATATTATCATTTAATAATCACAGATAGTATTATTTCTTACTCTGCCCTTGCATACCTAGCATGAATTATGCAGTCCCTCCTCCAACGAGCTTTTCAATACACACTTAAACTTTTCTTTTTTTTTTTTCTCCCTCTCTCCTTGTAAGAAAATGTCTATGAATGGCCACTGACTACTCTGGGACCATTTACAGTACTTGTACCGACAAACAAGGGTCTCAAAGGTACAAATGTAAGTAAACAACAGAGAGGGGTTTTAACTGGGAGGTTGTTAGGGGGGTGTTAGCTCCTCCATAAATCTCATCTGTGTTAAAAGTCTTTTGATCCAACAGAATCAGAAGTACCTTTTGCTCTAGTGTACTTCTGAATACATTTAAATCTAGTGGCCAGAGATTGTGCTTTTCCTGCTTGAAAGAAAAGCAAATTAATTTGGCAAGTCAGGGTAGAATGCAGTCATGCATCAAGTAACTTTTGGATTGTGTTACATGCTGAAGGGTTTTTTGCTTAGTTGAGACAGGGGTTGAAATAAGAACTGAATTTTCAGCAGGGAGGCTTAGAGGTCACCTTTTATGTAAGGATAATAAAAAAATATGGGTTTAATTTAAATGTTAAAAAATTAAATGGCCTGACATGCATTGGTCAGCATCCAATACCTTCAACTACAGTCAGAACAATTCTGTAGGCATCTACAGAATGAAGGGACATAAGGGTGTGATCTGGCCTGAACTGAAATCAAGAGAGGCTTCCACTTGGTTCAGACCCTATCACCTTGCTTCAGAAGAAAACAGAGTTTCACAGTCTAACTGGAGAGAAATAAGCTTTTACCATGAGATATATATATATATTGGTTTTAGATTAAGTTCATATTGAAATAAATCTCTGTTCTTCTGCTCTTCTAGATAAAGGATCTTCTGAATAATAAACAGAAAGCACAGTACTTTGTGAAACTCCATGTAATTGCTGGTCAACTGAATACCAGTAGCTTGAATAATACTAATGTAGTTTATACTTTGACTGGGAAGTCAGGAGAGATATCAAAGGGAGAAAAGGTAAGTGACCTTCCAGCCTACCTCAGAACACTGCTGCTCTCTGTTCTCTCTAACAGAAAGATGAAAGGACTTTCCACAGCAAAATGTCAGGTTGCAGATAGCTGTGGGATTATGAAATACCACAGCCTTGGCCGTGCATGACAAGAAGTTCAAGTGAAATTTGAAATCTCACTGGCAAAGTTTCCACTAAAATTGGTGAAAACAAAAATTACCTTAAAAGATGTCACTGCTGAGTGACACAGTGACCTAACACAGACCACTCTAAAAATGTTCACTAATATTAAAGTCATCTTAGATCTGCAGACACAACCACAACAAGGGCTGCAGGGGGTCATTAAGAGAGCATTGATGAGGTAAGAGGGGTAAAAGCCCAGAGCTTATGCTGGAAACCTCTGTGTACTCCTCACACAGAGCAAGCAGTGACTGCACTGCAGATCCCACCTCCCACTGAGCATCAGCACCCTTTGAATGATGAAGGAAATAGAAGGGTTTAACCATAAAAAATGCAGATGGCAATTCATCATTAAAAGCGTGGAGTCAAGTTCATCAGTATCCCATCGTACTTGATGTCAGAATACATCGTAGCAGTCTGATCCCACAGTTAAAAAAATGTTCTCTACAGCTGAGAGATTAGATTTTATAATCTAGAGTTACTGCTCTTGGTCAATTAAGTGTTTGTTGATAAACCAAATATAAGTTAAGGTTGAAATCAAGTACTTCTCATGGTTTTTAGCAGATCAGTGTCTTCTGAGAGATCTGTTTTATTTCTTTAATGAGCACACACTCCAATTGTAACAGGAAAATACTGCTGCTGTCAGGCCTGTTAGTTTCCTGCAGACTTCAGAACTGTGCAGAATCAGCAACATTTTGTTATTTTAAATATATATTTAATATAAGGAAATGGGTTGAAGGTCCTCAAGATTACAAGAGTTGACCCTTTCAGTACAACCATATTTCAAATCATTTCCTGACTGACTTCTATGACTTGCAGAGCCCTTTTAGAAACGCTGCTTTTCTCACAGGGCCTGGCCCTGCTTTTCTTCTGAGATTTAATGTCCAGAAACAAAATAGCATATTCCTGATCCAAACTCAAAGGAATTTTTTCCATTTCCTTGATAAGCATTCGTAACAACCTCTAGCCTTCCCAGATTTAAATGGCCAAGGTGTTGGCAAAGGAAGGGGATATTAAACTTCATGCAACACTCATTCTCTCTCTGGTATTTCATAATAAATAACTCACTGTCCATTGCTTCTATCCTGGCCTCTTTTCAGGATAATCAATTAAGAATCAAAATCCAAGGAGGCAAGAGGAAAGGAAAACTTCTGCAGGGAAATATTATTGCTTCCAATGGGATTTTGCACATTATTGACAAAGCCATGGACAATGTGGAGCCAACATTTGAAAGCAGCAGAGAGGTGAGTTATAAGCTATACACATGCAATGTAAACCTTTCTTTTAAAAGAGTTTTACATTAATTGGATGCAAGAGGATGGCTGACAGCAGCTAGGCAAGCTGTGCTGAGCCATCGTGTGTCAACTCAGAGAAGCAACATTCGAAGTGAAAAGTAACGATGCAGTTTCCACAGCAAACAGACATTTGCTCTTCTGCCAAGCCGGTCCATGGATCATCTGCTTTTCACTCACTGAGTCTGAGTGGTTCTTTGGGAAACTGGCAGTCACTATCAGTGCATCTCACTGAATTCCAGAACAACACGCCAAAAGAGGGACATCTGGACAGATACTGGGCAAGACTTTCATTCAAAGCAGAAGTCCCTCTACCCAAAAGACTAATAATACTGTAAAGGCTTATATTTTGGGGTGCTTTGGGGGTTTTGTGCCCTACTTAGTATACTTCCTTAAGAGTCCACTTCTTATATGGGGTTTTCTCAAGCATTTGATAGAAACATTGAATGTTTTGAGCTGCAAGGGACCTTAAAGATCATCAAGTTCCAAAACTCCTGCATAGGCAAGGACACTTCCCACTAGACCAGGTTATTCAGAGCCCCATCAAAACTGGCCTAGTGACCTTATTTTTTTGTCCTTTGGGTATGAAGAAGAAATAACACTTTCTCCATACCGACACTATTCTGTGACCACACAGTATTTCAGGACAATAACAAACTATAACTATAAGCCAGTATAGCACAGGGCAAGAGTGCTACCATCTCCAGGCTTGTTTAGCCTTGAGAAAAGGAGGGTGCAGAGAGATCTTACTGCTCTCTATAACAACCTGAAAGGAAGCTGTAGTGAGGTAGATGCCATTCTCTTCTCCTAAGTAGCAAGCTATAGAACAAGAGGAAATGGCCTCAAGTTGTGCCAGGGGAAGCACAATTTTTAGATTGTATATTGGGAAAAATGTTCACTGAAAAGTTTGTCAGGCACTGGAAGAGGCTCCAAGGGAAGTGGTGCAGTCATCATCCCCAGAGGTATTTAAAAGACATAGAAGTGTGGTGCTTTTGGACAAGGTTTAGTGGTGGACTTGGCAGTGCTGGGTTAACTGTTGTACTTGGTGATCTTAAAGGTCTTTTCCAATCAAAATGATTGTATGATTCCAGAGATTCCCAGACACCACCCGTTACCCAAACAATAAGGAAACCCAAATATATTCAATCAGTAATAACTGAGACTCACAGAGTGATTCAAAAAGTCTGTTAATAAAAATTGGTATTTATTCCATGTTCCTGACTAAAATAAATGTTACTTCCATCTTATTTCAGGAAACCATAATGTCACTACTTCAAGAAAATGAAAGATATAGCAAATTTACATCTTTGATAGAGGTAAGGATCCAGAAGAGCAATTCCATAAATCTATTTTCAGATGTTCATCAATATTATTAAGTAATTTTACTTTTACTTCTAAACCAAAACAGAAAACTGGCCTGGGAATGGATTTACAGCAGGACAACAAACGTTACACAGTCTTTGCTCCAAGTAATGAGGCTCTGAGTAATATGAAATCTGAGACTCTGGATTACCTGCTTTCTGCAGAGGTACAGTCTTTCTATAATGCAAAATATTCTTAGATAGTAGATACACATGCAAGTATGTAGTAGGTGCATACATACATCATTTTCCCATGTCCATCTACTTTAGTGTTCATCTACACTAAGTTCCAGTGATCAACACTTAATCCATCTCTAACAATTAAAGATCAAGGTAGCACCTAGAGAGAAATGGGATTTGGGATATCCCATCCTATGAAGTGACATCAATTCCTGACACCGGGTCCTTGCTGCCCTGCTCTTGCCCAGACAGCCACGAGGCAAAGTGCCAAATTTTCATGGTAAAGCCACAGATCCCTTCCTAGGAGGTGCCACCCTTTGCAAGGAGAAACAGAGGGAGCAGATGCCACAGGGCAGGTTCTGTGCCGTGAGCTGAGCACCACCACTGATGCTGGTGATGCCATTCACATCCCTCTGTCCTCTCACAAGTCACAGTGGGTTTGTGTGACTCATTTTGGGCTAAGCCAGCCTCTTTTCTGCTCTGGCAGGGCTCATGGAAGCTGCTGGAGCTGGTTCGATACCACATTGTCTCCAATACTGAGGTGAGCATGGCTACTTTACTAACCTGAGGATATAAGAGCAGTTTCAAATCTTTTGCCACTCTGAAGGTGGAGGCTTTCCAAGAACAACATCTAAGCAGTGCTGCACAGCAAGGCTGCATACCAACAACAATTTCCACTTTAAAAAATACCTTTTGGTGATGAGGACGTAGCCCAAGGAGAGACAGGGGAAAAATAAAAAATAAAACACATATAAATACATATATATATATATATATATGTATATACATATAACACATATATTGACATCCTGAATCTGAAACCAGCTACCTTAACCTGCTGTGGAGCTTGGCAGGGCTGCAGGAAGGAGTAACAGGAAAAGTACTCAAATATATATATATATATATATCTTGTTGCTACGCAAAAAAAAATAATTAAAAAGTGCTCTTTAAGCCAATTCTGCTAAGAATAGTTTTCTGCTTATCAGAGAGAGGTGGTTTTGTAATTCTCTAAGTAAACCCCCTGTTTCTCCCTCCTTTTTCTACTGGAAACAAAGAGCATCACAGGGAGCAGAGACACGAGTGAGAGGCAATTCAAGGTTGTTCAACCTGGAGAAAAGGAGGCTCCAGGGAGCCTCCAGTACCTGAAGGGGTCTAACAGGAAATATGGGGAGGGACTTTTTACAAGTGCATGTAGCAAAAGGACAGGGGGGAACCATTTCAAAATGAAAGAGGGTAGATTTAAATTCTATATTAGGAAGAAGTTATTTCCTGTGAGGGTGATGAGACACTGGAACAGGTTGCTCAGGGAAAAGGTGGCTTCCACCTCCTTGGAAGTGTTAAAGGCCAGGTTGGATGGCACTTTGAGCAACGTGGTCTAGTAGGAGGTGTCCCCAGACGATAGCAGGGGGTTGAGACTAGATGATCTTTAAGGTCCTTTCCAACCCAAACCAGTCTATGATACGATTCTATGATCCACATCTCCCTTCATGGGGTATCAGCACTGCTGCTTCCATAATGATCTAAGGATGCAAACAGGGATATTTTTAGGGAGAGGTGATAACTTTACTTAGACTGTTTTCTATAGTTAGGAGAAAAAGCAATATCCTCTTGGGCAACAAGCTCTTCAGATGCAGCAACAAACAAGCTCAATCAAAGCTTAATCACTCTAACTTTATTACACAAGCAGATTAGTCACCATGGGGCTGCCCATGTAAGTAGAGACAAGCTAATAGAGTAATTCGTTCATCCTAAATCATTATTTGAAAATAATAATATTACATTTCTTTCAATCAATTTATATTAATTTCAGCTAGAGGTTGCCAGCCTCGTCTCCATAGAGCACATCAGAAGCATGGCAAAGCAGCTAATTTACTTTAACAGGACCAGCACTGTAAGTCAAAGGCAGCTTTCACCTGTGAACAGCTCTCTCTTATCTATGCAACTGTTTGCGTGCAGGGGGAAGAAAAAAGGGAAGAGGGGTGACATTAGAATCCAAATTTTTTGCTATAACGAGGCAGGTATGTTCAACTTGCCATTCCCATCTACTGTTAGAAATTAGCATGATGCAGACCAAATGATTGGTGTATGAGGACAGCCTCTCTTTTTCTAGTGAACATCTTCGTTTGTGCTTTGCCTGGATTTTAAAAAATCACTTTAAAATATTTAAATCATTCTGTTACATATTTTACTTTAAACACTTCTCAGTGCACACATAGACGTTATTTCATTCCCTTTAAAACTGTAGCCTCTGACCCTGCTGAACCTAGTGAACACTTTTTAAGGGTACTAATTTGTCAATATATTTACTAAGCCAAACTTTGTGGAAAAGTTAAACCCTCTTCTTTTCTTTGCACTTTTTAGCCCAATATGCACATTTTAGAGAAGAGGTGCATCTCTGAAAACCCTTGCAAAGGCAAAGCAGTTGCAAAAGTAATTGCAGAAAGAATACTTTTTTTCCTCCTGTGTATTTGAACAGATCAAAGAGTGTCACCTTTTCTCCCCTTTTTCATAGAGAGAACCAAAGCATGCCTATGCCCACTGAAACCAGTGCCTGAAGTAATCAGTAGTCTTCCCATTTGTGCCTGTCTTTTAAGTCACCAGTTCCACATCTGACAGTGCAGATTAAGGGGAACAATTTAGGAACAACAGCTACAGACCAATATTCAAGACAATGCATGACATATGCATGCTTCTTGCATAAAACAAGCACAATAATAATATTAATTTTTAAAGTAAATAAAAAGATGTATGGTTTGAAATTCTTGAAAGTAAATTAACAGACACTGAGAAGCTACAAAAATTTTATTACCAATACCAATCTATTTTTTATAGGGACAAGTCTTGGTGAGTGGAGAAGAAATGGAAGAAACAGATATTGCTGCCAAAAATGGTCGCATTTATACTCTTGTTGGAGTCCTTATCCCACCCACAATTATTCCAATTCTACCACATCGGTGTGATGAGACAAGAAATCAAGTTGCAATGGTAAGAGAATCACAACAAATCAATAGCTTTAAACTGTTCCATGCAGTGCAATGCAGATTCCTCTTTACTCCTTCTCTGACACTGTCCATAAAAATGGGGGTATTTTGGAAATTAATGTATCAGCACCATGCAGCCACCTGGCTAACAGTACTGCACAGATACAAATAAATTGCAAACAGGGAGCTCCGATGAATACATCCTTCACCACTTTAATGAACCTAGCTCTTGTTCTAGCCCCTTCAAATACTTTGCCCCTCCAGTTAGACATTTTCCTCCAGTTCCTGAATCCCACCTGTGCATTCAAGTACATGCCAAGCATTGTCAAATTCCCAGGGAAAATACTTCAGATCAGTATTTTCATTTCTACTAAATATACAGGGGAAGGAGACAGCAAGTTAAAATACTAACATAACAATTAATTTTATAATTTTTTATTAGCAATATGTTTTTTTTAGAAGACACCATTTTCCCTACTCTTTCTTCAAGTTTTCTTCAAATTAGGAATTATCAAACTGTTTTGTATTTGAAAGGGTGGATTTTGACATACATTGTTCAGCTTGGTAACACAGTACAAGCCTTTCCACTCTGACAATCAGACACGATTTCTGGTAAGAAGATTGAGTACCAGACTGAGCTTTTAGCTTGCAGTTAGTGTGGCTCCAATGGGCTGTTACTGGACCATGTTCACACATGTATCTGAGCCAGAAATAATTCTGGTACAGTAATGCAAAACATTTATTATCTTAACTCATAACAGCCCAGAACCACAGCTTTGAAAGAGGTTCCCAGCAGAGGTGGACATCATCAAAATTTAATGAAGAAAACATAAGAGCTGGTGCTAAAGAACTATTACCTCTGGCAGTAACTTACAGAGTTCTGTATGTGAAATATAATCATAAATCAGACAGAGAACTGAGCCACAATCTCCAATACAAAAAGTATTCAGCACTTCACAAGTTCAAACTACACTCCATTAATTTGTATTCCCTACCAGGAACCTACCTATAAACTATTTCTGACATCAATCAATCCTAAAGCAACTCTATGAAAAATTATTCAAAGGCTAAACAAATAGCATCTGTCAAAAAGATTATTCTCCAAACCAAAGTCCATAACTTGTGTCATCTTTGAAAGCTTCATGAATAGTTTGAAATGTAGTTTAATATCAAAAGCTTTAAGGAGAGCTCTGCTTAAAGGAGAATATTCACCCAGGAGAATACCAGAGGAAACAGTGGCTTTTCCATTCTTTCCTGCCACCAGGCATCTTCATCACTCTCAGAAAACAACAGCAATGCCACCTCATAAATACTACTTGTGGTACCAGTGAAAAGTGACAAACCTTGTACAAACTTGTACTGAGCTTATCAAAGAGCTTTTATAACACCCAAATATATTTACCAAAATACATCTGACCCACAGATCTACTTTAAAAGTAGCAGTGCCATTGGTAGCTCAACTATTTGATGCCCAAATGCTTTTGTAGGTCTTGTCCTTTATTCTTTTAAGTGCTGTATAACATGAAGGACTACTAAAGCCTAACCAGTACCTGATTCTTTCCCTGCAGTTCCAGTCTGTGGGGAAAATATCATAATTAAGTTCAGAGTCACTTGTCCAATGACTATGAAACACAGTGAAGCAACACATAGAATGCCATCTCTTCAAATTTTTTTTGCCTTGGTTGAAATACAAGACATTAGCATTCATGAGCAACAAGGCTTTGACAAACTCCGTATTCAGTCACTGAATTGCTCAACCTCTCTCTGAAGTTACTGCATGTCAAGCTTGTCAGAGGACCCACCTTTAACACTGCCACTGGAGTTCATATCTCCTCATCACTGTAATTGCCACTCTGTCACCACTACATGGTGATAAATCAGGTAGTGGAGAAAGGCAAGCAAAAGGTGAAGACATAAAAGTAGCTCCATGCTGCTGAATCATACTGGAGTACAGAAGCTACAACACGGGAGCAAAGACTATTTTTCTCTTCACCACCAATGTGTAAGATAAATTTCTGTCCACAGGGTCTATATATGAGACTGACAATTTGTACTTGTCCTGGGAAAAAATAAAAAATTCTCATAGAAGCCTGCAGACTGGGCTGGACTCTCAGGCAGTATTAGTTAATATATTATACTGGGTTTAGCAAAGAATGCCAGTGCTTTTGTGCAGACGTTTATCTTGTGTTTAGGAAGCTTCTATTTCTTTAAAAGAAAGGGGAGGGGAAAGGAAAACCGAAGATAAAAATGAGAAGGGGGAAACGAACTCAGCAAAAATCTTGGGCACCAGATACAGCCCTCATGCTGCTGTTCAGTTGCAGATTCATGGTGTAACAGTTAAAAGTCCTTAACAACTGTACTTAAAATTAACAGGGTGTGTCTTCAATAAGTATGCATCTCAGTAGCTGCTATAAACCCTTTTCAAACTACTGTCCTTACTGTTTCATATAGGGTGGCTGCACTAGTTGTTTATCACTTGCATCAGCTCCCTGTCCACAGGATCACAAGTGTTATTTCCCGACAGGTTCCCCAGTTGTACAAAATGCATAAAGAGAAAGGGTCCCCAGATACTCATTACTGGTCTAATAGAGTGAGAAAAAGAACCAGATGTGAATACAGGAGGCTGCATGAAAGCACAAATACAGACAATAATTCAGTCTCTTTTTGGCACTGATTGAAGCATTAGGTAATTTCAGGATTATTTTGTTTGCTGTTGCAAGATCCCTTGTAGACTTCATAGATCTAACTCTTCTCTCACACAAAATGAGAACTATTTCAGATAGGCTTTGTCTGAAGGGAGAGGTGGGGAAAGAAAATTGCTCTGATTATGCTTTGAGAGTTAGTAAAGGGAAAACAGAAAAGGGATACATTTAACATAGACCTCACATCTGTTAAAAATTTCCTTTTGATGAAGCATCCTCCTAGAAGTAACTACCTGCAGAAGCACCTTCAGAAAGGACTGAAAATCATCCATCTGCTTTGCATCTAAGAAATGCAAATCTGGCTGCATGTTTCTCTACATACAAAACCCAAGCCTAGCTACCACAGGAATTTCCCATGTTATAAAAATTCACTGGTAGCTAGTCCTCTGTGCTATATTCATTAATAAGCTATATGCCACTGTTTAGTAATCATGAAAGGAAAGGCCACAGTATGAAAAAAATACTTGCTATAGCAAGATGCTTTCTGTTCTCCAGTTAAATGATGTTGTTATACTAAGACTGTATCACAGAGCTCTACATTGCTTAGAAATATTAATGCTTCTATTTTGTGCATGTTCCAGCCCTTCTCAAAGCAGAGACAACCTTTAAAAAAAATGGTTGTGCTAGTGCCTGCAAGAAAACAGTAAAGGTACAGAGTTAACAGATCCCTAAGGTGAAACATATAAAAGTTTTCCAAAAACAGTGTCTTTTGCATTCTGAGCTTTTCTTTTGGAGTTGAGAGACATTTGAGGATGTCCATGTAGTTTCCATGGCCTTCTACAGGGCGCCTTGAGAGGAGCTACTGTAAATCTCGGAACAAAATAAGAAGCAATTTCCAGAAAGGTTTATTAGCTGCCATACATTATTGACAGCAACACTCTTACACTCTGGAGTGCAGGAGTTTCCACATAAGACTCCAAACCCCAGTGCTGCCCTTGCCCCATGCAGCTTCATCCATGAAGAGAAGGACAGCCTGGTCCCCCGTGGTTCCAGTCTCTCCTCCACACAATATTGGATACCAACAAATAGGAAACACTACCAAGAGCCACATTCCACTTGCTCTCACAGAAGTCAGTAGACTCTGAGAAGCACTGACACCCTTCTGGCTCATGAGGCCCCTAAAGAAGCTTCTGCATTTCATCAGCATCCTTAAGAAATAAGCTGAGAAGTCTACCATTACCTAAGTTTTTAGAGCCTTTTGCTAATTCCTATTTTCCTTGAATCACACGTCTGAATCAGGGGGGTTTTCTGATACAATTTCTGTGCTTTTGATAAATAAATTAATCAAGCAGCCAATTCATGATTAAAGAAGAAAATGCAACCAAGAAAGATACTTAGGGCTACATTAGTGGTTAAATCCCATCCTGGTGCAGAGAGGAAGGAGGAAGATCAAAGCCACAGAGCTTTCACAGCATCTCCCTGGGGTAAAATGTACCTTCTAATTCCTGATCTGATTTGCAAAGGAGACAGCCTGCCTCTGAATTGCACTGCTCTCCCACAGCAAATATGAGTGCACACAACATGAGCAGCCACACACAGCCACATTCATAGCTGGTGACAGCACAGGGATTTCTGACACTAATGAGTCTGACGAGGACAACAGAAGGACCTGGTGGTCTGTGCATCCCTCTCTTGGTCTGCCAGCACCCCTCCTGGTTCCAACAAGTCCATTGCAGAGGTAGTTCTGGCTCAACACAAGCCTTTCAAGAGTCAGCTACCACTACGTGCTCTTGCCAGAGAGCCAAAACAGAATGGAGAGTTGTCTTTTGTGTACTCCTTCTGCACTAAGCCACTGGAAAAGAAGATATTTGCTTTATTTCACAGGAACTGAAGTGTTGCAAAGGCTTCTTTGGCCCTGAGTGCAGTCCATGTCCAGGAGGTTTCTCCAAACCCTGCTCAGGAAATGGGCAGGTAAGCAGAGCATCGGGCAGCATCCTGCACTCCCCCATGGTGGAACAAGACAGATTGTGTCCCAAAAGTCTCTGATGCACTTCTGAATGACAGGAATGTTAGGGTCCATAAGAGCTGTACCCTCCATTCATGGCCAGTGGCAGCTGTGAATTTCAGGTTCAGCTATACAGAGGAGGGAAAATGAATTTGTCTCCCCTCAGATGCCCAAATTGCAGGTTCCAACACACAGCACACGGGCAAGACAGGGGCTGGGGGACAGGGTCTGATACTTTTACTTTGAACAGCAGAGTGTAATGACCCAGCTTGCTATCCTCATTTTAAAATTGCAAAGGAATGCAAAACACACAGAAACAAGGAAAAGGCACAAGAAAAGCTTTTGCTTTGAAACACCTTTTTTGTCATAGCTGAGGTTCTCCCTGGTAGACTGTCAAAGTCATACTATGGACAGGCATATGGTCTCTTTTCTGGTGGAAAGATAAAGATTTACTTCAGTTTACACATAGTAATCTCTTCTCTTCCATATCACAGTGCATGGATGGCCTGGGTGGAAATGGGACCTGCATCTGTGCTCAGGCATTTCAAGGCTCACACTGTCAGTTCTGCTCAGATCCTGGCAAATATGGGCCTCAGTGTGACAAAGGTAAGTACAGCTCTTCTTCCTCAGGCCAAGAGCACAGTCTGTTTCTTTTGGTCCCTGGTAACGTTAAGGTAGGGGTTAACTGCTCTCTAAATTGTCTCTACAGAAAATGAGCAATATCTCTCTGGGATACTTTCATTTTTTATTCCAAAGAGATACATCATAAGCCCAGAGCTAGTGAAAATCTTCTCACTGACTTAATTGGGCTTTTTTCAAGGTCCATAGGTTGCTTTATATTAATATTGTTCTTTTCATTTCTGTCTCCCTCACACAAGTAATTGAAAAGAAAATCTTTGCTATTCCAATTCCCATCTGGCACTGCCCACAACAGAACAAATTCTGCCTGCAATGGCAAACATATGCAGTCTAAGAACAACTAGATCTAAATAGATTTTGTGTTTACAGTCACTTCACATCTATCCTGACTGAATAATTTTTGACCAATTAAATAGCTTACAGTTCTAGTAGTTTTCTATACATTTAATGACAGATTTAATCCTATGTCAAACCACTCTACAATTGAGATATTGCAGAATAAATGCCAAATACAAATCCATTCTTCATCTACAGGATAATTTTTAGTCTTTTTTTGCTATGAAACAGCATGTCATTCGTTCAGCAGAGCTCACTCGAAGGTTCAGAGGTATATGGACATAAAATGAAAGCCAAATTCCACAAGAAAGCGTGGTATTGCCTAAGCTCCAGTACTGCCAATATGTGTTGGCATAACTAGTCACCACTTGCCCTTCTTGGGATTGCAAAATCCTTACCTAATGTGTCCTTTGGGCACATTTTTGTGTCTCCCAGCAGCACTTATCAGGGCAGACACAGCAAAGTGCTGATAGGTTTGTGCTGCAGATCTGTACTAGCCCAGCACTGTGCAAGTTGTAGGATCATGGACTCAAAAGATTTCCTGTATCACTGCAAGTGGGCCAAAAGTTGTTCAGTGGATTAACTTTAGCCTTAATAGTGTGGAACATAGTACTTTCTTCCTGCTTCTCCAAAGTACTTTGATTTTCATTAGTAGTTGTGTGCATTACAAAGAGAAAATAAATTTTAAGTAGTTATCTATAAAACACACCAGAAAAGGCATGGATATGGTAAATACCAAGTGAGTCCTCCAACAAAGTGAGACTTTAAAAATACAAAAGTTTAGATTGCAGGAAAAAAAGAAGGACCTGGTTCATAAGAAATGATGTGTTGGGACAGATGCCTTTTACCACTATGGATTTACACACTGTAATTTATCTCTGGTAGACTGCCTCTGTGTTTATGGGAAGTGTAATAACCGCATAGACAGCGACGGGATCTGCCTTCCTGGATCATGCAGAAGTGGATACACAGGGAAACTCTGTGATAAGCAGATTGTTCCCTGTGAGCCCTCCCTACAGCTCTGCCACGCAGATGCAGACTGCCAGCTTAGAGATGGCACAGTGAGGTAAGTCAGTAACTTGCATCTAATTAACTAGGATGCAGCTCTCTCCTATTTGCTAGATAGAAACAGCACCTTCTGGCAGTGCACACACATCAGCCACTGTAATACTGCTTTGCAGCAAATAAGCATAAACATGCACCCCATCGACCTTGAGTTGCAAGACAGGAATTAAGAGTTCTCAGTGCCCTATCCTATATGGTATATTTAACCCCGATAAGACAAATGCACACAGATCTGACCCTGGTTCACAAGTCTGTCATCCTACCAACATCTACAAAGGCTCTTATAAACCTCTTCTTTCTAATCATCCCTTAGTGAATCAGGAGTTTGAAACCTTGTTGAAAAACAATGAAACTCTCAAGCAGTCTGGGGATAGATAGCTCACTTCAGTCAGCTCAGGTAAGATTTGCATTCCACACACCACAGTGGATTTTAGCACAGGCTCTCCAGTCCTGGTCACAAGGACTATGACAAGACTGGTCACAAGAATCTGTTATTGCTACAGCTGCCTTCTCCTTGCCTCACTCTCACCTTCACATGCAGAAGGTTTGCCTCTTGCTGCAGTGTATCCATGAGTCACCATAGAAAGCTCAATTTAGGATGCTGTGTAACTTGAGTGCTTAAGAAAATCCCTCCAATATGACTTAATCTTGGAGGGGAGGGGCAGAGAAACAGGACAGCTTGTTGTCTTGCATGAATTTCAAGGAGAGAGCTATCTTCTCTGTCACTGAAAGAGAGAGCAACCCCAATTTGTAAGTAATTTAGAACAATTATCTCACTTTTGCAAATGTCACAAAATTAATTTCACTCCCTATCTCGTACACAGAGAATGACTCCCTGATTCAATTTAATTAGCCCAGTCAATATTTTGGGGAAAAAAAACGAACTATAAAAGATGTGCTTAAGCTGTTTGCATTGTGAATCCAAGGTTGTCAGTTTTAAGCTGCCTATAAATAGCTGTTAGGGTGGAAAACAATCGCTACACTTCCCAGCTGTCCTATCATGTTTCATGGCTGCCTCCTCTTGTCTCTGCAGCTGTGTTTGCAAACCTGGCTATGAGGGAGATGGCATGAGCTGCAGCAAAGTTGATCCTTGCACTGCTTTGAACCCAGGTGGCTGTGATGTCAATGTAAGTATGTGCTTTCCCCACAGAGCCTGACAGCAGAGAAAAGCAGGCATTGAGGAAGGTTGGCAGGAAGAAAGCTTTTGCAGAAGGAAGAGTTGCAATTTTCACTGCAGTTTCAAGCTCTTTCCCCTGATAGCCTCAACACCATTGCTCAGCAAAGTCTTAGACCTAGAGCCTAAGATGCCACCTAACTGTTCTGAATGGATGCCTCTGCATCCCTCCCAGGCCGAGTGCATCCAGACGAGCCCAGGAGAGCACACATGTGTCTGCCAGGCAGGATGGACAGGTGATGGAAAGGATTGCTCAGCCATCAACAACTGCCTGCTGCCCACTGCAGCAGGGTGCCACAAAAATGCCACCTGCATATATGTTGGGCCAGGTCAGGTATGTCCACTCATGTTCATTGCCACCTTTGGCACAAGTCCTCACCCATTTCACTCTGACAGTGCTTCTTACCCTGTTTTCTTCCCCAAATTTTCCTCTCCCTCCCAGCCACAAGGTGGTTTCCACACAGTGTGCTCTACCCAAAGCAAGTCTCCTTTCAGTTCCTTCCCCAGTGCTCACTCCCCCCTATGTGGTGCTGTTCTGTCAGCAAATACTTTCAGTAAGTACATTAGTAGATGCGAGGTATAAAGGTCTTCTGGAGATATTCATCAGTGTCATTCCACTGAAGTCAATGGAGCTACACAGAAACACAGAGAGACTAATTCACCACATCTAGAATATGCACACTATTTCAATCCTTTTAATGAATTTCTGTGTTTTGTTGAAATGACAGAATGACTGCAAGTGTAAAGACGGATTTCAAGGGAATGGAATTGAATGCACACCCATAAACTCGTGCCTGGAACAAAATGGAAAATGCCATCATCTGGTGAGTAATTAATCATTCCCTGAACAAAGTGTTCAGTTACATATCACACCTCTCCTCTTGCACACACCTCAAGCCTGCAATTTCTGTTTGAGTTGAAAAAAGACTTTCCAAGAAATACAACAAGTAGAAAAATGCTGTGTGAAACACATCAGTATGGTACATGTGCTGACGATAGGCAGCAAGGGCTGCTCCCAATTCTGCCTGTGTAGAAGGACTCTCTTAGGTTGAGGAAGCTGGGGCTGTTCAGCCTGGAGAAGAGGAGGCTCAGGGGAGACCTCATCACTCTCTACAACTCCCTGAAAGGAGGGTGTAGCCAGGGGGGTCTCTTTTCCCAGGCAACTACCAGCAAGACAAGAGGGCATGGTCTTAAGTTGTGCCAGGGGAGGTTTAGGTTAGATATTAGAAAGAATTTCTTTACGGAGAGGGTGATCAGACATTGGAATGGGCTGCCCAGGGAAGTAGTGGATTCTCCATCCCTGGAGATATTTAAAAAGAGACTGGATGTGGCACTCAGTGCCATGGTCTGGTAACCGCAGCGGTCGTGGGTCAAGGGTTGGACTTGATGNGCTCAGCAAAGTCTTAGACCTAGAGCCTAAGATGCCACCTAACTGTTCTGAATGGATGCCTCTGCATCCCTCCCAGGCCGAGTGCATCCAGACGAGCCCAGGAGAGCACACATGTGTCTGCCAGGCAGGATGGACAGGTGATGGAAAGGATTGCTCAGCCATCAACAACTGCCTGCTGCCCACTGCAGCAGGGTGCCACAAAAATGCCACCTGCATATATGTTGGGCCAGGTCAGGTATGTCCTCTCATGTTCATTGCCACCTCTGGCACAAGTCCTCACCCATTTCGCTCTGCCAGTGCTTCTTACCCTGTTTTCTTCCCCAAATTTTCCTCTCCCTCCCAGCCACAAGGTGGTTTCCACACAGTGTGCTCTACCCAAAGCAAGTCTCCTTTCAGTTCCTTCCCCAGTGCTCACTCCCTCCTATATGGTGCTGTTCTGGCAGCAAATACTTTCAGTAAGTACATTAGTAGATGCGAGGTATAAAGGTCTTCTGGAGATATTCATCAGTGTCATTCCACTGAAGTCAATGGAGCTACACAGAAACACAGAGAGACTAATTCAACACATCTATGTGCACACTATCAATATGCACACTATTTCAATCCTTTTAATGAATTTCTGTGTTTTGTTGAAATGACAGAATGACTGCAAGTGTAAAGACGGATTTCAAGGGAATGGAATTGAATGCACACCCATAAACTCGTGCCTGGAACAAAATGGAAGCATTAATATTTCTAAGCAATGTAGAGCTCTGTGATACAGTCTTAGTATAACAACGTCATTTAACTGGAGAACAGAAAGCATCTTGCTATAGCAAGTATTTTTTTCATACTGTGGCCTTTCCTTTCATGATTACTAAACAGTGGCATATAGCTTATTAATGAATATAGCACAGAGGACTAGCTACCAGTGAATTTTTATAACATGGGAAATTCCTGTGGTAGCTAGGCTTGGGTTTTGTATGTAGAGAAACATGCAGCCAGATTTGCATTTCTTAGATGCAAAGCAGATGGATGATTTTCAGTCCTTTCTGAAGGTGCTTCTGCAGGTAGTTACTTCTAGGAGGATGCTTCATCAAAAGGAAATTTTTAACAGATGTGAGGTCTATGTTAAATGTATCCCTTTTCTGTTTTCCCTTTACTAACTCTCAAAGCATNTAAGAGACAGTTTTAAAAGAGACTGGATGTGGCACTCAGTCTCATAGTCTGGTAACCGCAGCGGTCGTGGGTCAAGGGTTGGACTTGATGATCTCTGAGGTCCCTTCCAACCCAGACAACTCTATGATTCTATGATTATTGAGCCTGGAATTAAAAAATTCTGCTTTTCCCTGCCAAAAATTACAATCTGGATTCAATATCCTGTTGAGATGTTTACTCAACAGGCTCTGCTGTGCTCTGTAATGCCTACAAGAGCCACACCAGCCCCAGGCAAGACAAAGGGACAGATCTAAAGAAAAGACCATGAGGGAGGAGAGGATGGGTCTTCTGTAGTGGGGTGAAGGAACAGGACCCAGTTGATCTAAAGGAAGTAAAAAAAAGTACTGATGGAGTTTGTCCTACAGGAGGGTGAGGACATCCATGAAAAATGGTATGAAAACCCTTTGTTAAGGTTGTGTCTGTTTACAAATGTGTAACAAGAGGGTTTATGGGCCATACTTGTTCTTGAATGGTCTTCTGACCATTTGACAGCTCTCTCTTTTTGGTTCAAAGGCAACTTGTCAATTTGAGCCTTCCCGTGGCTGGGAGTGCGTGTGCCCAAAGGGCTACGAAGGAGATGGCAGAACATGCTATGGAAATGCTGCAGATGTAAGTAAGATGGTTATCTTCTGTGAGCACAGGACCTACCTCACAGTTCTCACACAGGATCTTAACCAGAGAAACAGCAAAGTCATTATAAATATTTAGAAAAATGTAATGCCCACCAATGATGTCTGCAGACAGTGTTCCTTCTGGAGGTTCTTGCCTGATACAAAAATGATTTGTTGTGTTTAGAAACAGCTTGGAGAGGGGATTAAAGGTTTGGAACATACTTATTAAGACAAATAGAAAAATGCCAGCCCCAGAGGCCTGAGGTGCAGAAGTACTAAGCACTTGCCTCCCAGCTAGGAGCAGTGAGCACCCAGCTTTTCTGAAGTTCTGCCTTGAGGTCACTCTCAATGGAAACGGTTGATTTATCATGTTAGAGGACACCATGCTAGCCAGCCAGTAGTCGAATAAAATCAAAACAAGTAAATTGGTAAAATAAATACATATTTAACAACACAGGAAATATTAAAGAGTCACCTTTCCCAGCCATTGGCAAAGATCTTATATGGCTCCTAACACTATCTGCCATCCCTGCTCATACCACCATCTATCTCTGTTCAAAGTACTGTGTCAGAATAAAGGCTCTCCTCTTGCAGGAGGATATGTAAGATGCTATACAAATACCAAGGAAAACAATTTTAAAATTTTTTTTTATTAATTTTGCATTGAAGAAACAATTTAGGCTTATGTTCCTAGAAAATTATGGCTTAGCCTGAGGTCAGTACATATTACACATCAAGGTCAGGCACACCAAATACTCCTCAGCAATAGATGGTCTGGTTTTCAAGAACTGGCAACTCCCCATTCCCATAACCAGAAAGGATCAGTACACACACCTACTGAAAACCTCCTCCATGACATATCATGTAGGCCAGACACGGTGGGTTACACCACAGGTTACAGCAAGAGTGCTTGGGTACAGCTAATTGCTCCTTGCATATTCATGGCTCTCTCTCTCTAATCAGGAGTTATCTACTCTGTCAGAAGCAGCTGTATTTAACCAGTGGGTTAAGGTGAGTACAATTCCTGACTGATTTTTTTTTTCATATTTTTAAATCTGCAGAAATACATAAGTCTTTTGGCCTTCAGAAATGGGAACCTCCCAGCAATATTCCTATCACACAGCAGAGGCTCAGGCTCTGGAAGGGTATCAGAGTGCCTCTCCCATCAGTCACAGAGAGGCTGATGATGTGGTTCCCTATTTCTTCCTGAAAACCCAATTCCAATCCCAAATTCAGGCAAGTGAGGAAGCTTCACAAGCAGAAGAGCAAGTCACAAATCCATTCTCTGAGGCAGGGACTGCATAAAGCACAGCTCACTCTGTACATAAATACACTACAGTCCAGATGACCAGCAGCAGGGTACAAACAGAGCCTGCATATGTTCCCAGGAGGCTTCTTCCAACTTTCCTCATGCAATAAAACTACAAGTGGAGAGGGAAGGCAATGCCTTACCCTCCTCCCATTTTAACTTACCCCTGAGCCAGAAAAACACAACCATGTGGCTGGTCAGCATGCTGCTGCCACAGCAAGCATGGAGGTAAAAAATCTGTGTGGGTTTGACCAAAGTGTAGGAAACTAAGGAAGATATTAGCTTGTTTGGCTTCAAATTAGAGAAGAAACACCCATTTAGATTAAAAGAAAACATCCTAGATAGACTGCCAACTTCTTACTTGCTCTTGCTATTATCTGTTACTAGGGCAGCAACAACATTAGAGGTCCTACCCCACTGTGGTGTATGAATAAAGTTTCTCCCACAAAGAGCTTAAAACCTAAATATAAGAAGTGTAGAGCAAATACATGGCAAACAGGAAGGAACAGGGATATGTTGATTAATAGCCTCAGAAGCAGAAGTCACAGCATTTTAGCTGCTTTCATGCTTTTCAAAGTTATATAGCTCAGGGATCTTTAAAGCACACAATTGCAACGAGGCCCTCAGTCAGCTGCTTAGAAGAGAAACCAGTGTGGCCAGTTCAAACCAGTTATCTGCTGGGCTCTGGGCTCAGGCTGCAGCACTGGACACTGTGAAGAGAAACTACTCAAGTTTAAGAAATGAGCACAATAGGAACGGGTGTTCACTTGCTAACATGCTCTTTAGGTAGTGAAAAGGGGTGGAAAATCAGGGAGCAGATTCTGTATTGAGACAGGGATATGGAAATTTCTGCTACACTTCAGAGAAATGGTATCCCTTAAATTAAATAATGGTAGCTACAAATATGAGCAAAATAGGGAGGTACATCCATCTGTGTTTTTTTTAACTTCATACTTGGGCAGGAATGTGATGTTTACCACTTTTCATAACTAAATATTTTTCTTGCTGGGCAGGAAGGATGAGAAAGGGAAGTCTGTTGCTATTTCTATATTTAAATATTTGGAAGGTGACAGTGATGATGGCTAGAAAGAAAGATGATCTTAACAGACAAAATCCCCAGCTATTTAAGGGAGCTGATTCCCTTCTTGAATTAAAACCCAGTATGGCTATTGAAGAGCTATCCAAAATAAGCCAGGCAGCATATCAGCTGCAAAAAGGTAGAATCCAAGCACATATTGCTCCCTCAAGTTTTCAAGTATCAAAAAAGTACATTGGGGAGGTTGTGAAAGAGGTGTGAAGAACCACACCTCCAGCAAGATCACATTCAAATCTTCATCTCTCTTTCTTGTGCATCACAAAAAAAATCTACACACCTGCAAAAATCCTCTCCAGTGGAGGATGTCTTCATCCATAAGGTAGATTCAAACATATGGAAGATTAATCAGTTCATGTTTACTACAGAGTTCACGTCCCCTGTCTAAAATTAGAGCTGTCAGCAGCAAGCCCCACTACAGTGCTGAGGGACACAGATATCCCTTAGACATCTTGAAAAATCTCAGCCATATTAAATAGTCTTATTCCAAATGGCAGCATGGTGTCACGTGGGTTTCTTATTTCATGGTTCACAACCATTCTATCTCTTAAATAGCATAGAGTGCCCCGTAAGAGCAGGTTACTCAAAGTTATCACTAACCAGTAGTATTTATCAGTGTGATTTTTAATTTTTTTTAACATTACAGTGCATGAAACAGAATCTATGAGACAGAGTAACTTTTATGGAAGGCAACTTACGAGTTTCATAATAAGAAAGAGTTCTGACCTAAACATTGTTCTGCCCTTTAAAAGCTGGCAGTCTATTTCATGTAAAATAGACACTCCTTTACCACTTTTGTACAGCTCTAAATGCTTCTGTTCAAGTCCTTGCTCAATATAACAGTTTTTCCTTTCCAGGCCAGTCACAAAGCACATCACACATTCCACCTTGCTCAAAAGTCCCTGGCTGCTATTTATAGATTGTCCTCAGAAATAATTATTTTACACTCTTTACTTTCATGCAGGAAGCTGAGGTAAACTCGGTGTTGTCCAGCACCTCAAACCTAACTGTCCTTGTGCCTTCTCTTCAAGCAATTGACAACATGGATGAAGATGAAAAGGCCTTTTGGATGTCAAAGAGTAACATCCCAACTCTACTGAAGTACATTAATGGGCTGGGGGGCAGTTAATTAATTACTTTCCATTCCAAACAAGACTTTGGTCTGAAGCTTCTGAAGTAAAACAGCTCTTAACGTTTTTAAGGGAAGGACATAAGATTCCCCTTCTCATTAAAATGGTATAAATCTCTGTAGCAACTCCACTGAAAACAAAGATGTTACTTTGTTACATCAGAAATGTTTAAAGACCAAGCTAAGATCAGGAGATAGCTGAACTAGGTATTGTACTAACAATTCCTGCTTTAAGCCATTGTTTTAAACCAAGTAAGAATATTTATTTGGAGAAAAAAAGAAAAAGAAAAGAAAAGAAAAAAGAAAAATAAAAAGTGAAACCTTCAAATACAGTTAATTTCCTTTAGGTATCATGTATTGACAGGAGCTTACAGCTTTGCTGATTTCCAGAATTTATCATCTTCTGACGTGCTGCCAACATCTCTACAGAGCAACTTCCTACAATTGTCTAAAGAAAATGGGGTGAGATGACCTGCAAACCTCTGTGGTACCATACGCCAAACCCTGACCATCACTGCTACTGCCTTTTTTGTATTACAAAACCACACAGACAATATGCATCTGTATTTTAAAAAAAAGACCATGTCATAAAACTAAAGCAATAGATCTATTATATTAGGCCCTCTGGGAGAAATATTAACTTGATTTTCTCTACCACTGTACCTAGCTGAAATTTGTCTACAATATTATTTGTTTAGAATGTCCCCGTAGCTGCTGCAAACACCAAACAGCCATAGCTAAACAGAAGCACAGTTCCTGCCTAGAACAGCCTCTATGAACTAATTTAAGCATCAAGAAAACCCAGTAACTGATTTTAGGGAAGTGGGAAGGTGGGAGGAAATGGTGACACTGTGCCCACGTCCACATGTGCAACTTGATAGCCTCAAACCACCCGACAGTATTTTTAACGGTACATAACTACAACTGAGAGCCCTTCCCCCTCAGCCTTTTTATTTAGTACTACATGTTCTGAGAGGATTTTCTGGGAATACGTGTGGCATGTGTGAGCACTTCATCCCTGCTAAAGGAGGGAAAAGTTCCCTTTGCCTCCCATCCCTGAGGGGAAAAATCACCAAGGGGGTCCATCAGCTCTGTAAGGACACAAGAGCTTGTTCTGCCTTGGGGTGAGAGTGAGCACACTAACCCTGAGTAACCACCCCAGTGTGAGCCACCTCAAGGCTTTGCCCTTCTACACATAGGGAGCAGCACCAAGTGCCAAAGTCACCCCCCTGAGCACAGTTCCCTGAGGGCAGATGCAGCCACAGGCAAAAATTTTGGGAAGGTGTGGAAGTCCGCAGCAGGAACCACCAGGAAAACACTGCCAATGCCATGCAAAAGCAAACCCTTTCCTCCTTTCCCTCTTCCAGAACCTCACCCTTGAGGGTGCTCACATCGTTGCAGGGGACATCGCATCCACAAATGGGATCATCCATCTTATTGATAAGGTACATGGCCACATAGGGATAATATGTTCCTTTGCACTGCAAGCTGTAGGAAATAACAACAAAAAAAGTATCTGCATAGAACAGCATTTTCTCCTGAATCTCATCCTTGCAGCTGCTAGCACAGCATGTGCACACAAACTGACGTGGGATTTCTTCTCCCTTTTCAGGTTCTGACCCCTTCCCGCAGCACCGTCATGCCGAGGCTGCTGGCCCGCCTAGAGGAAATGCCTGACTACTCTATTTTCAGGGGCTACATTATTGTAAGCTTTCAAATCCTGTTACAAATAGAAGCAGTTCTCTGCTTGGTTTGCATTTGGACCGGTATCAAGCTATCAGTGCTCATTCTGATTTGTTTTTATGTGTTTCACAACAGCAATACAGCCTGGCAAATGAAATAGAAGCTGCAAACACATACACAGTCTTTGCCCCAAAGAATGATGCCATAGAAAATTACCTGAGGGATAAAAAGTCTCCTACTCTGGTATGTATTACTTGTGAGAGTTGTGTTAACAACTCAGTATTTTGCCTCAGTTTGAACTGGAGGGAGAGAGAGGACACAGAAATAGGAAGAGGGATTTGTTTTCCAAGAATACAGTAATTTTGGTTTTGTTTTTAACACCAGAAGATGAGGACAGATGAATCCACCTCTGTTTTCCTGGCTTGGGAGAAGAGCCTAGCTATTTGCTCTGGGTTTTGTCCTTCTCTAGGCTAAACCCATGCTGACAATATACAAGACTTTTTTTGTTGTTGTTGTTTTGTTTTGTTTTTAAAGAAAAACAGTACAAAAATAACCAGGAATAACACTGAAATTAATTTCCTAGGTGAACAAGTTCAGCCCCTGCCATCACTGGCAACCCAATCATTAATAATGACATAAAATATTCTTACTCTTCCTTAACACTATCCAGATGCTTGTACTGTCAGTCCTGCAGGAATGCTATTGCCTAGCCACTTTCCAGACCATTTGTAATCCCACTTTACAAGCATCATTGCCCAGTCCCGAAGCTCAGAAAAATTTATGATATTTTTGCTGGCTGAGAGAATTGTTTTAGTCAAATCCCACTGCTGCTGTTCACTCCCAAGAGCCCCATACTAGGCTCATGCCTGACCTGGCCACCAGCTCTTCCCACCAGCACAGACCTGTTCATCCCACCTGCTCTGCCACCCTGAGTCCTCATGCCCAGAGCTAGTTTATATTATTTTGACAGCACACCTCTGGACAGCTCATATCCCTTTATTCTTATGCCAAGCATATGCTTTGGCTGGAAGACCATTCTGGCATCATGTCCTGACATATTTACAAGGCCGAACAGCCCTCTCAGTCCTGTTGGTCTCCTCCCAAGACAAGCTCCCTGCTTCCTACAACATCCCAGGACCTTTCTTCTCATTTGCTCCAGTCTGAAACAGATTTATCAAATGCATGCATCAGGAGCCACACCTTGCAGAGGAAGCTTTGCCTATAGCTTGCCCAATGACTTTACTGCTTCCCTGACTCTTCCATAATCACTTGATCTGCCAACACTCTGTCCCTACTTCCATGGTCTCCCATGTCCAGCCAGAAAGCTGAGGAGCTCAGGGTTCCAGTGACCCATCCCAAAACATTCACCACCAACCATCAGACTCACACCAAAAGTCCTGCATGCTGCCTCCCCAGAGGAATTCACTTGTGACCAAGCTACATCTGCTCAAATGACTTCTGAACACTGTTTTACTCAGCTTCATTACATAACATCAGCATTCCTACATGACTATCTATGCCAAACTTTGAGAGGCACAGAGATAGCCCTAAGACATCAGTCCCGTTGGAGTCAGGTGACACACACATAGGGAACCTTTTCATTTCCACTGCTTACAACTCTGTTTCTTTTGCCTTTCTTCCACCCTCCCAGTCTTGCCTGGTGTGGCAATCTGACAACGCAAATCAGAAAGCCACCATAAGTTTAAGCCTGCCTAAGCCTCATCCTCTTCATTAAACACCTTGGGAGAACTCTGCTGCAGAGAGAAGCCCTCAGCATAGGGCAGAAACCCCATTTCTTGGCCTATCTGGAAGAAAGGTTTTGTTCTCACTCTGCTGGTGATCACAGACAGATATAAAGATAGGAGTTAACTTCTCCTGCAAAGCATCCAGTTCAGGAGGATTAAATAGGGTTGGACACTGATGGAGGTCGAGGCTTTAGTAGATTAGCTTTACCTTTATTCCCACCTCCGTGCTTGCAAATCTGTGGAAAACAAAGCAAAATGAGTCCCACCCTACAGAAAGTAAGGACCACTTTCTTTACCCCATATACAACTTTCATAACAGGCAACATCACGAATCTTGCCACCTGGGGTTGTTTCATGCTTTCATACACTTTTGAAGGAGCTGAAGAATAAGCAGCAGTATGAATGTTCAGAACAAGGGGACAGGAGGCAAGGGGATTTCCCACAAGCACTTTTTATTGCAAAGACATACAGCTGCAGCAGCATGCTATCTGTTGGATGGGTAGCTCATAAATCCTCCAAATGCCCCAACTGCTCTCACAGCTACAAATCTCTCACAAAGACATCTCCTCCATGTCAGGCAGAGCTCTGGGAGTCCCTGTTTCAGAAGACTCAAACTCCTGATGAACAGAGAATAATTTCACCACAACAATGAAAAATTAATAAATTCTAGCACACAGAGAATTCTAACACATAGAGAAAATTAACACATAGAGAATTTTTCAGTTAGGTGTAGCTCTAGCAGTTTATTGATTGAAGATGACCTTAAAGATTAAAAAGAAAAAAATCAAAGCTACCTACAAATTACTGTAAATATTCATGTATTGGTTATTCAGGGATTCCCAAAAGAAGAGGAAATGGTTACAGCATTATAAAAATATTCATGAATATGCAGCTTTTGGTATCAAATGAACTCATAAAGTTCAGAGTCGTAAAGAGTCATCTAACCTCTCCCTGAATCTCATAGCTAGCACTGCACATGAGACACCACTGGGCACAAACAAAATTTGGTCCCACCTCTCCAATAACCTTTCATCCCCTGCTGCCAAGAAAAGTTTCATTATGATAGTAATGGAGACTCCCCATGGTAAGAAATATGAAATAACATGTCAGCTGGAGAAGCTTCACCTTAAATTTAGGAAATCTATGTTTGGCTCATGCCCCAGGGGGAAAAACTATCCCAAAGAACTCTCTGTGCTTTGTTATGTAACTGAAGTTGGTCGGGTGTTTGCAGGATGAAGACCACATCTGCTATCACATTCTAGTGGATGAGAAGCTCCTGAAGAACGACCTGCACAATGGGATGCACAGGGAGACCATGCTGGGCTTCTCCTACCAGGTTGGGTTCTTCCTCCACAACGGCCAGGTACTGCTGCCTGTACTTGCTCAGAGAAACAGGTTTCTTGATTTTTACAAATACAGCTTCAACTTTAAATTAACATACAGTCAAAAAGAGCCATCCGCCCCATGTTAGTTTCTGGGACTAAATAAGATAAAACATGTCACTGAAATGCAATGGCTCCCTCAGACCTGCTTGTTCCCTGGAAGGGATTGAACTTTATTTCAGTTATGCTGTTCCCGTTTAGCATTGAGTTTTAGAAGCTACTGTTGTGGACATGCATCTCTGGTAGCTACAAGCCTGCATCACAAATCAGTTATTAATCTGACTTATGAGAGCTACAAGAATCCCGCCTTCAATTATACGATACAAATTCTATTTTCTCTGTATTTACTCCCCTCAAAGCACTTGGCAACAAATATGAACTGCCCTTCAACACCATTCATTGGAAAAATCAGGCACACAAAAATTATGCGACAGACCTCATTCTGCAGCAGAGCCAGGAAGGAAATTCTGTCCTTCTCTGACCCAGAGCTCTCTCTGGGCAAAGAAGGACAGAAAGCTTCTCAGACAGAAGTTTCAGACCTGCTGCTTGCTCTGCCCACAGCACAGCCTGGAAAGAATCAGCAGCTCATGGGGCTGGTGCTGGTAAGGGCACAATAGGAATTTGGGGTAGCAATGAGATGATGGAAAGTCCTCCTTGAACAAGAAACTGTTGGGAGCTCATCATCCTCCACAAACAGCAAACCCAGCTCTTGGCTTGCTTTAGGCTCCTTGGTCAGAACCTTAACACCCCGTGGTGGAAAAAGCTGCTCTGACAAATCCTATTGCTTAGAAACTTAATCAAGCTCATTGTCTTTTAATGCCCTCCAGTCCCCTGAAGCTCTTAAATGTAGCAAAACTGGGGTGGGAACCAGCATTTTCAGTTAATGTTCTTCAGTGTTCCTGAAGTGAGGCCTGAACATTGCTCCTTCTTTGACCCACTACCGCTGCAGTTACCATAAAGCTACTGAACAGCTCTGCTGCTTTCTACCTGATTGCATTTCTTTTGCAGCTCTTCATAAATGATGCCCCTATAAGCTACGCAAATGTTGCAACAGACAAAGGAATTATTCATGGTTTGGGAAAAGTCCTGGAAATCCAGAAGAACAGATGCGATATCGACAACACCGTGATCACTGTAAGTGGTTCTCTTTGCCATCAGAGAGATCTATAACCAAACACAGCTAAAATGTACAGGATGCATGACACTATTTCCCAGTGGGAATGCATGCATTTCCCACAAAGGATAATCCTACCACTTTTAGGACCTATTAAGACTGCTTTGATCCTGCAATCAGTGTACTGACAGCCTAGATAAAATAGAATTAGAGTAGCACAGGAATAAGCAACTCCTGAACTTCAGTTTTCAGAAAATAATAGTAATGCTCTATTCTAACACACCTTCTTAGTCAGGCCAATTGTTCATAAAGTAAGCAAGTTTAAAAAAAAAAAAAAACTAGAGAATATTTCCAGTAAGGAAAAATGCTGCTATTTAGTCCTGGTGTAGATTACCCTTGCACATACACATTAATTCCTTGTGCCTCTTAGTAAACCATTCTCCCTCTTTTGTCCCTTTTATACACAAAATACAAAAGGGATGTGATTTCATCAAAGTGACAGAGCAAGTTTCCTTGTCTTTTCTCCTGCATGAGTCATATAGAACAGGGAACAGGCAGGTACCTTCTGTCTTTTATGGAGCACACAACAAACCAGACAAGGCAAAGTGACATTTGTGCTTCAGTTAAAGTAAATGTAACAGATATGAACTTTTGCAGCTTAATTATTTTCTCTGAGATATAGTCCCATATTTGAGTTATTGACTAAGCTTTCCCCTGTATTTCACTCAAGGCTTCCCCCCAGCTTTGCTCTGTCAGGTACTAACCAGGTTTCATACATAGTACTTTGTTTCTCCATAGAAAATTGTTTTCCCCACTATGCTAAAACAGAGCAACATACTTAAAGATTAATTTAAGCCTTATTAATCTGAGCACATATTTAGCTAAACAGGAATACTATTAAGCATTTTATAGTAGGTACAACATGTACCTAAGCCTTTTGCAAAAAGTGACCTTAAATGGGCAAATAAGTCACACACACTTACAGTACAGGACACATACACCATGAGGTTTTAATTTCCAAGCTGCTGTTGCCCTTGTGCCACAGGCAAACTATGTCCAAGCTCAGGATTTGGGCTTTCAATGGGGTGGCTTTGGAGAAGCATTGCTTTAGAGGAGTAAATCAAAACAGCCACAAGAGCTTTTTTTTCTTCTTCCCCTTGGAAGAAGGCTTCCCCTAGGGTGTCCCCACAGGCCAGCGGGTGGAGATGGTCTTACTTGCTGAGCAGTCCAGCTACCCTCACTGCCTTTACCAGGATTATCCTGACTGTGTACCCTGAGGGCCAGATTTAGAAATACATCTGGAAATCATGCCTTTTCTATTAAACAACCCATCTGCAGCTCTGTACAGTCTGTTAAATACCTTCCGTTTGTGTTTCTTAAGGAAAAGTGCAGAATTTGTTCACAGCCATCAAGTTGTCCTCCGGGAACAAAAGAAATAGTAAGTAGTTTATCATTAATGCTAATTTATTTTTTTAATCAAAATTGAGCATAGATGTATTCAATTCTGCTTTTAATATAATTGCCTCATTTTCAACAAAAGTTATTGTAGTTACTCCAGCCTGCTGCATACATTACTTACAGTCAGTAGACTCAATCCACCCTGAGAGCAAGACAGCAGAGTCAAGGGCAGCTTAAAAGTAGTTTTAGCTTGAAAGAGCAGTTTCTAGTGTGCATTTGGGCAGCAGAAGCCTCTTGAAACTGCAAAGGTTACATCTACCCTGCAAAATCGAGGGAGATGGATGTGGTATGCAGAATGCTTGCTATAGAAGGAATTACAGAAGCAGTTTTTAGCTCTGAAAATCAGAGGTATACTGAAAGGCAAATCAAACTGTTTCCAGCAATGTGCTGTAGAGGTATGGTCGCAGGGAGACTTGGAGACTATAAAGACTTTGGGTGCCCCAGTCCAGTGCGTGAGAAATTAAGACCTTCAGCAGGTCCCTGTCCACCACAATAAAATCTAGAGTTTCTTGGCATCTAAATTTCTCTGGGAAAGTCCCTCTGTTGGGATTAGCATATTTTCCTTTTTTTGTTTTGTTTTGTTTTAAATTATTTTTGACAGTAAATATTGTTCCAGAGCAGATCAAGTCACACCCATCCCATCAAAGTAATTGGCTGAAGTGCTCATGAATGAAACTCAAAAACATTAACATTCCCTTGATAATAAGCAGCTAAATGGATGCTTATCTCTGTCTCCTAACAAGTGTCCAATGACACCATCAAGTCATCTTCTGCAAGCAATCTTTCCCAGTTCAGGCCTGGAAGATAAATTTTCATCAACTGTTTTTTGCAGAACTTTGGCTCTCAGTTTTCCAAGAAGAACTAGGAAGAACAGGGAACGTGTCAGGAAAAAAAGGAAATATTTGACAAACTTCAGAAAAAAATAATTTGGGGTTCTGAGCAAAAGCAGTATTCAACACACCTTTAAGGTGTCACAGAGCACTGAGCTAAATTAATCATGTTTGTTAGAAAAAATAACACTTAGCTAATTAATTTTTATTTTTAAAAGTATTTCCTTCATTTTCACTATGGATCTGTGAGTCAGTGTACAGTGTGCATAAAGTTCACATTCCATTTTTTAAAAACAATAAATAAAATAATAAATAAGTAGCCAATCAATAATAGTCAGAAGTGGAGCCATTTCTCCAATTTGCATTCAGACAGGGGAGAGAAAAACCTGCATCCTCGCGGAAAACAACATGAGAATATATACCATCCAGACCGGGTGCCAGCTAAAGTGTGCCAAAACCATCATTGTGAGTAAACAGTTTCTGTCACTGTAAGAGCCTGGAGCCCCCACTTTCTTCACCAATTCCTAACTCCCTGCTAAATATGCGCGGCATGTTAAGGGGATCCCTGACAATATATTTGTAGGCTTTTTAATCTGAATGCTGCAGAGATTGGAAGGTTAAAGGCTTCTGATGGCAGGGAAGGGCTGGGAGCTTATGTGGTGCAGAGGGAGAATGGGTCTGGGAAGGGTAATACCATGCTTGTCCCTAGCACTGCAGTCCATCTTTCCCCAGGGTGCTGGAGGACACTTGGGTCCCACAAGGGCTTTGAATCATAGAATTTTCAAGGTTGGAAGGGACCTTTGAGATCATCTCGTTCCAACCCCCCTGCCATGGGTAGGGACACCTCCCACTAGGATCAGGTTGCTCAGAGCCCTGTCCAGCCTGGCCTTAAAAACTTCCAGGGATGGGGCTTCCACCACCTCTCTGGGCAACCTGTTCCAGTGTCTCAGCACCCTCAGGGTGAAGAACTTCTAAGTAATATCTAATCTAAATCTACCCTCCTCTAGTTTGAATCCATTCCCCCTAGTCCTGTCACTACTTGACATCCTAAAAAGTTCATCTCCAGCTTTCTTGCAGGCCCCCTTCAGATACTGGGAGGCTGCAATAAGGTCTCCTCAGAGCCTTCTCCTCTCCAAATGGAATAACCCCAACTCTCAGTCTGTCTTCATAGCAGAGGTGCTCCAGCCCTCTGATCATCCTCGTGGCCCTTCTCTGGACACACTCCAGCACATCCATGTCTTTCTTGTAAAAAACCTTGAGGTGGTAGCCTAAGGCCTGCACAGTAAGGAGTGTGGCCAGAGACACTAAAAATCCAGATCCATAGCTGACCTCCACCCCTCTGCAGTCCTGAGAGGTGAAACCCAGCACCCACCTGCTCACTGCCCAGATCCCGACCTCTCAGTGCCGCATTTCTTGGTTTCCAGACCAGGGAGTGCTGTGCAGGTTTTTTTGGGCAGCAGTGCCAGCCCTGCCCTGGGAAAGCAGGGAACGCCTGCTTCGGGAACGGCGTCTGCCTGGATGGCATCAATGGCACAGGGGCCTGCGAGTGCGGAGAGGGGTTTGTCGGCACGGCCTGCGAAAGCTGCACCGAAGGCAAATATGGACACAACTGTGATCAAGGTACTGAGCAGCCCCAGACTGCACAGGCTCCTTCCCTGGGCTTGTCAAAACTTTCTCCCTAGATCTGCTAATCATTCTAGATTATCATTCTAGATTATCATGCTAATCATTCTAGAGCCTGGAAAAGTACATCACTTTCAGGGTAATAAGCCAATCAAAAAATCTGTCTTAAAGTCCTAAAAAGACAAAGTCTTAACCCCTTTTTTATTGTATTTTCTCTCAACTCCCTTGTTTGAAGATGCTGCCTCCTACTCTGGCCCACCACAGGCTCAGAACAGCATCCAGTGAGAAAAATCCCCTTTAGCACTGTTTTTTCAGCAATGCTTTGCCATTAAAATATGATTTCAGTCCCTGTACTTGGCAACAGAGAAAAGATCAGCATAGTTTGAATTTAGATTTATCCTGTAGGTAGAAGCCAATAGGCACAATCCAAAGGATTTCTTGAAATAGCCTAGAGCAGAAGGTACCCTCAGCAGAAGAAACCCAGGCCATCCCTCCTGCCCTTCCTTCCCCTCAGTGCCTGCTATGCACACTGCTGCCCTGCCCAGGGACAGAGCTTTCCTCCCATTTCTCCCTTCAGTGTGCACTTGTGTCCATGGGAAATGCAGCAGCGGGATCGATGGGGATGGCTCCTGCGAATGTGATGTTGGCTGGAGAGGGGTGACCTGCCAGACCGGTGAGCATCCCTGCCTTTCATTTTTTTCTGGGGCAAGAAGTGAGCGTTTAAGGAAATACCAGCACTACGGTCCTGATCAGACCCCAGTGCACCACCAGATACCCCGAAGCTTCCCACGTGCAGAGAGACATGGGGGCCTCTCTGGTCCTATAACTGTACCCTAATTAATAGAGAGCCAGATGAGATACCACTCATGAGACTTAAATGCCTTACTTAGCTAGTTCTTTGCTTGTGCTACCCTGTGTCTGTCCCAGAAGAATACCCCATTTGTTAAGACTACTGTATTTTGCAGACCAGAGTCACCTAGATCATATTCATCCTCAGATCAAAAACCTCTGAACTGTTTCAATAAGTTGATTTATCTATACAACACTGGACACTAATTTTTGCTAATACTATTAAAAAATATCAAATCATTTTGTGTTAGTTTAATACAGCTCCTGTATCCCATTAAATGGGGATGCCACGATTAAAATGCATTAAATAACTTTCAGAACTAGGTACAATAATATAAAACAAATAGTATAAGCACATTAAAAATAGCATTCAACAACAGTTTTAAATTTGCTCAGGGAAAAATAGTAATGAAATTAACCTCATAGCTAGCGTTGCTATAGTTGCTATATCTGAGTAAATTTCAGTTCTATTAGAAATCCTACACTTGCATCATTAAGCTAATAATATGCAAACATCACCAAACTACATACGGGTAAATGAAAACAAGTGAAATGCTTTCCTGGTAATATGTTGACATGCCTCTTCCTCACACCTGAATTTAAGAGGTATGAGATGATTTATTCAGCCAGAGAGC
The DNA here is from genome assembly GCA_038090715.1 of Florisuga fusca. Lineage (NCBI taxonomy): Eukaryota > Metazoa > Chordata > Aves > Apodiformes > Trochilidae > Florisuga > Florisuga fusca. The sequence continues at coordinate 2,824,348 of JAAWXA010000003.1, forward strand.
ACAGTTGTCTGGTGCAGACCTCAGACCCCAGGAAGACTGGGAAACTAGATGGTGACCTAAAAGGTTCTTATCCCTGTTTCTTTTTTATTTTTCCTTCTGCAGAAATCAAAGATGACGCATGTAACACCTCATGCCATACCAGTGCTAAGTATGTATGAAATCCACTTATTGGGAGAAAAAGGGGATCTCTTGCAAGGCAAAATGTGCAGTCTGTTTTGGCTCTTTATAAAGACTTCTCAGGAGCATAGAGAACACTTATGTTCTCTGCCACAGAGATAAGGAGCACTGTTAATATAACATATTCAGCTATGAGGCCAAAAAGTTCAAAATGTGCATATTAAAAGAGGAAGCAAGTGGGATTTTGTGGGGTGGGGGAAAAAGGGAAAGGGAAAAAAAACACAATACCATGAGACATCCTACCATGCAGCATACAAAGAAATGAAGTCTGCAGCACTAAAGATAACAGGAGGACAGGGCAAAACTGATAAAAGGTGGGTTTCTGAGATGGGCTTTATCTGTTCCTTCTATTTGCTCCATCAGCCACCACACACCTAACTCAGAAATGCCATCTTGCATTGATGAGAAACAGCTGTCCTCTTCACATTAAAATATAAAGGGAAAAAAAAATTCAGCAGTCCAGCACAAATACTGGGATATTAACCACTTTTCAAAGGAGTGAGTCACCCCCACTGAGCCATTTACTGAAGTGTACCCACCCCTCATCATTGATCAGTCATCAAGATTCACATGACCCAAGACATTTAAAAAACAAGGAAAGGTGACTGGAAAGACTTCTCATTTTTAGGCACAGCTTTTTGGTAGGAACAGAGAAACCAGAGGGGAAAACTACCATTTTGCCCGATGTGGATCATTCTCTCCTTCATGTGCTTGTGAACTGCAGTTTACTGCACTGATATTTTATGAGGCCATTTTTGGCAAAACTCTGCTCTCAGATTTGCTCAGGGGGATGCCATGCATGCTGGCATCAAGACTGTGCTTCTGACAGGAGAAGCAGACTGTTCTTCTCTTGAGCCTTACTCATCCACCACAATACCCCTATGGGTACAAGGAATAGGTGCAGGCATGGCACGAGTGGGAGGGAAGGATGGAATTGTGCTGACTGTGTTGGGACATTTCCCCTGGTTGATATCAGGGAGCAATCACTGTGGTATATGGAGCTCACGGGGCATCAAACCCACACTTGCACAAAGAACAAACTGTCCAAAACACCCACACCTGAACTCAGGGGACTCCAGCACCTGATTCCCACCCCTGTGCATCTGTTCTACGCTGCCCCTCAATAAACTGGATGAACACGAATCAAAAATTGTGCACAATTTTTGGATGAGCAGGCCTGCAACTTCTGGAGTTCTGAATGAGAAAACAGGCCACTTGATGACCAAAGCGTACATTTTTAATACTTAAAATAATACATCCAAAATTCATTTGGAGAGCTTGATCCAACTGGCTTTATTTATATAGCTGTAACTATCATACCATATTATTAACATCATACCATATTAATAAGTGCCTTGTAATTTCTGTGACATTGCCTTCCAAACCATGCATGAAAAAAGGGCTGTGCAGATGAGTATTTTTTTTCTTTTTTTATGTCATAACCCTTTTTTCTACTTCTTTAGCTGCCTTCTCCTACCAAATGGAACTGCCTATTGCAAGTGTGCAGCTGGGTTTGAGGGGAACGGGACGTTCTGCACAGGCAAGTGGACTTTTTTCTTCCTTTTAGAAAAGAAAAAAACACACTTGAAGCACTCTGGTCATAGTGGAGCTGGTGAGAGAGATCAGCACTCCCCTCTGCACTAGTTAAAAAGAAGGAATTGCTGCCAGTTTTCTCAAAATTAATAAGAGCTCAACAGGTGCAGAGTCATAGCAAACAAAGGGCTCAAAATCTCCAAGCTGCAAGGCATTGTGCTAAGGGAGACCAGACAAAAAGGGAACATGCTGTGCACAACCCAGGCCCCATTGTTTGCAGAGTAATGAAACATGGATCATGACTTTTAATCCTTTTCCCATCAAAGCTCAGCAAAGGGAGGCCAATTCAGGGTACAATAGCACTTCCAGCTATTGGAAAATGTTTAGCTCTACCATTTCCTCAGCTTTCTGAATCTGCACAGATTTCTGGTAAAATCAACTTCTTCATGCTAGAGAGATCTGAGACACCCTCAGAAAGGGGCAGAAACAGCTAAACCCTCCAAGAGTCTGGGATATCCAGGAGTTATGAAATAGACTGCTTCTGGCTACAGCAATTGTAATTAATTTTACAGTTGTTTTACTTAATCTGTAACTGATTAAAATACTAATTCTCTTGAGAACAGAAACATGTTTGTCTACTTACAATGGCTGGCAGGGTCCAAATCTAAGGTGTCAGCACTCTTACTCTGACTGCTTTCATTTTCTCCTCTAGCACAAATCAAACAAATCCATTTTCATAGAATCATCATAGAATGGCATAGGTTGGAAGGGACCTTAGAGATCACCTACTCCAACCTCCCTGCCATGGGCAGGGACTTAATCTGCTAGGGGGAAACTGCCTATGTGTAGGAAGGGCTGGGTAACATGGGGGACCCATAGTGAGTCTGCACTCATCCTTATTTCCTATGTTCAAAAGACAAATGGATGTAGTGTTTAGGCACCAGTTTAAGCACTGGACCTGGTAGAGTTAGGTTAATGGTTGGTAGACTCGGGTAATGGTTGGACTCAATGACCTTCAAGGTCTTTTCCAACCAGACAGGTTCTGTGATTTATTTTCCCTTATACAGAATTCCAAGGCAAAACCGGAGTCAGGACAAATCATGTCCCCAGGTTGGCTGTTACAGCTGCTGAAAAGGCAATCTGGGGTCATTTGAGGCCAAAAATAAAACAATGTTTGGGCTGCTTTGATTGACACTGAAGGTCAGAAAAAGCTCTCTTCCCTGCACTCAGGATAACCCAAGCAAACTCAATTTGCCAGTCTTCAACTCATGTAGAGTTGCATGAACATCCCTCTGAATAACAACCAAGACCTTTTGTTGCTGGAGGGGGCTGGGTGGTATTGCACTCTAAAGACTTCCGGAGAGAGGAGGACATTTAATCTGTGTGCAGCACAAGGCAAGCTAAAGAAAAGCTTCAAATGGCAGTTTAATCTAGAGAAGAACAAGAAGGTCCCTTTTTTTTAGTGTTTGGTTGGAAGGGACAGAATCAGAAGTCAGTCCTGGATTAATTCTTCCAGACTAGAAGCATCTTCTCATCTTTCTTGCTTGTAACCAATAGGTTGGATTAAATAGCTGACACCAATTAAGACCATGGTATCTGAGAGGTTCTGTATTCAGAAAATATCAGCCAATCTCTTTGAAAGACAGAGGCCCCTTAGCCTGAAAAGCAAAAAAGCCCTTAAGGGCATTGTTTTAATCTGGGTTGTTGTCACTGTTCAGCTATTGATGCTTGCAAGACCAGCAACGGAGGCTGTTCTGCCAAGGCAGAGTGCAGAAGAACAACCCCAGGCAACAGAGTGTGTGTCTGCAACGCTGGGTACACTGGAGATGGGATAGTCTGCATGGGTGAGTGAGTGTTCCCAATGTCTAACATATCACAAGGAGGAAAATGGCAGGGCTGTTTTCCTGTAGGTGGAGAATCCTTCCACTATGACCCAGAATCACAGTTCCATGATACTATAGACCCAAAGGCATCTCTACCTATCACGTGATAGATACAACTCAGCAAGCCATGCAACTAGAGCAGTGTGGAGTGGCACCAAAGCTTAATAGAAGAGATCTGCCTCTTCACAAGGATAACCCCAACTTCAGCAGCTTGCAGACTTAAAGACTTCTAGATGCTGTTGTACTGTACCTCCCCCCGAAATGTTTTTAGAAATGCTGACAGAAGGGTTTTAACCTTCACCAAGACAACTGCAAGGCCTAGACTGAGGTATTAAGTAGATAGAGTTTCATTGGTTTACACTTGTCATAAATGTTCATTCCTAGTATGCTTTACTTAAAATTCTCACCTTATAGGTTTTCAAAAGTAATTTTTTTTAATTATATTTTGTGCTTTATAAAGAAATCAACCCTTGTCTGGAGAACCATGGTGGATGTGATAGAAATGCAGAATGTACACAGACTGGACCCAATCAAGTGAGTACTTTGCCAATGCAGAAAAATAACACTTGCCAACTGCTTATATTTGGGTAGACAGATTTCCCCACCTCAATTTTGTTATGAAATGGAGAAGTGGATTTCGTAACCAAAATTCTGAAATTTATGCTTTGCTCAAAAAGGTATTTGAGCAGGAGCATGGACAAACATGAAAAAAAAGTAATTCCAGTAAAAGAAATCCAAAACTGCAGAGGAAAGCAGTGTTTTACTGTTTTAAGCAGTCGTTTTTCTCCTTTGGGAGGTTTTGGTTTGAAAACCTGTCAGTTTTCAAGTGTTTCCAGATAATGCTTCTTTTATTGCTATAGAAACTTAGCATGGAAAAAAATACATTTCAGACTGGCCCTTCTCCCTGCACAGCTCCAGTGTATTCACAAGGAGACAAAATGGGCTGAATCATAGTTCTCACACAAGAGTTACAACATACCAGCATCCTCTTCTTCACTGCTCTGCATCCCCTATACAGAAGTGCCACATACTCCCCATAGTTAACCAAGTATAAAAGGACAAGGAGCTGAAAAGAGAAACAAATTGGCCCAGACAATTAAGTGGCACAGATTAGCATTTCTATTTTTACAGCAGTTCCAGAAGAAGCTGAACACCTGATTGCAGCACTTCCTATCACCACCCCCTACAGCTGCATATTGGCAGGATTGTAAAACCCCTGCAAGCACTGCAGGATGAAGTGTTTCTTCAGAAGCAATGCAGGAAATGGTGACTGGGAGTCAGAGGACATCTCCTGCCTTCCAGTTGTCCAGGGACAGGAGGGGCAATAAACCCATCTGCCCTTTTTGGCAGTACTAATCAAGTAACTATTTGCCTTGATTGTCATTTGCAAGTCAGTTTGTTCCTGGTGGGAGTAGAGCCAATTAGTTCCTTCTTCATCCCTCTAGACAAGACAGGTGATGGCTATTTTCTTCCATATACCCTCACTGGGGATAGAAGTAGTAGCTGCAATGAGATTATTTGTATTTCCTTACTCATGGGAATATAGTTAACACTGGAGCAATAATCACCTCCACTACAACATCCCGCTGCAGCAGAGCTCAGCTTAGGGGGCAGAAATGAGTCTGCTTTCAGTCATGCACATAACCTGAAACACTGCTATTATATTGCCTATCAGTCTTATTTCTGCTGCAGAAACCTGCTTGAATCTTTTCCTCTCTTACACATTGTGAATTCTAAATTGAGAAGAATTAAGCAGTGAGCTGGAGAGGAAGATAAGTAACTTCTTTGCAGCCTTCTTCATCTTTGTGATAACTAAGTGGAAAACAAAGTAATCATGATGTGCCAAATGCATTACCACTGTCAGTAACATCAGGACACAATTCCAAGTGTGTTTTGAAGATTTGTTTCAGCACTTTAAAAAACAAGGGAAAGGAAGAGAGGAGAACATCAACCCATGCAAATAAAATGAGGGAAACAAATAAGGGGTTAGCCTGTCTTGTGAGCAAGATAACTATGTTCAGGTGTCAGGGAGGGGAGCTTTCCAAATGGCCAGGGGAGCAGAAGAAAGATGAAAGATAAATAGGTAGAGAAAGGGAAGACTGAATCTCTTGGAAATTTTTATTCTCCTGCCTCAATCTATGGTTGATCATGCTGTCTACAAAACTGCTGCAGGAGAGATGATGTATACCATATCACTATGATAAATAATCTGGCAAAAAAAAGTAAATGAAATGTAAGTTGTCTAAAAGTCAAACATATGCCCATGTAAGGATATTTTCTGTTTTTGCCTTGTAGGCAGTATGCAATTGCTTGAAGGGATACTCTGGAGATGGTAAAAAATGCACGTATATCAGCCTGTGTTCACAAGTAAGTATCCATTAAGGAGAGTATTCAAGGTCTTGTTATAATCATTACACTTCAGGGTTCTCTGTGGATTCAAAACTAAGTCAGGTATGTCCAGAATCAACTTATGCTAACTTAGATAACTTTTATATGTGTTTGGTTCAGTGTATGCTTTAGTTGCTATTTTAGAGACTCGGCATTCAGTAAGGGCTGTTACCAGACCACAGCCTGGACATAACCCAAGTGAGGATCAAGACTCACCACTGAGTCTTTAAAAAATAAATAAATAAATATTTTCTAAAAACATCACTTCAAATCAGGTCTAGAGAAACAGTCTATAGAGGTAAAATGTAAGTTGTATCTTTTCAGCAAAATGTTTTAACATTAGTAGAGTTCATTTTGAAAGCCACTAAATTTGTGGGCCACAGAGGGCTTACCAATATTTTGATTGTACTACACACCAGGTAAGGTCTCAGCCTGCAGGCTCACCTTGGACAGAGCTCCCATGGGGCAGGTCAAGATGCACAGCCACATAGCCCCTGTGGCCTGGCAGAAGCTGTATCCCAAGCACATCCCTGTGGATGCATAATGCAGGATAGCAACACTGCAAGCTGCTGCTGAGGTGGCTTAGTGGATAGGGAGACAGAGGAGGTGAGACGGGAGAATGGAAGCTTCTCTTGATGGAGAGATTAGAAACTAAAAAAACAAAAAAAACATTCCACACAAGCTGTGTGGAGAACTTCTATCCCACCACCACATGCCATGCTGGGCTCCCCATAGCATTCCTCTTTTTGTCCCCCACTTGTCATTGCAGGCTGACAGTCAATCATGTTCATTTTGCATGAGCTACACATACTGCAAGCCATGTGGTTCTCTGCATCAGCTGCACTGCTCTGTTTTTTTGGCAAGCTGCATCTGGGACACAGCCACCCTCCCATGCACATTAATCCTCTCTCTGAGAGCAGTGACAATCACTCTCACTCTCTCAGCCTGGCCTGTCAGCAGATTTTCGCCAACCTTGAAAGAGCAAAAACAAAAGCTGAAGGAAGGGGAGCACAAAGTTATATCTACTGCTTTCTATTATTTTGAATGATTTTGCCTTTTCCTATGCCTTGTTCCAGCAACTTTGCTTCAGATTGGCTATATATGCCAGGTTAATTATATTTTTTTTAAGAAAAAAAGGTCTCATGAAGCACAAAAGGGGCTAATCTGGTTCACTTTAGCAAACTACCGTGCAGCAAAACTTCATGGGAAACTACGATAAACCCAAGATTGCCAACAGTCCACCTAAAGGTAGCCAAATACATAGCAAGTGCACCAAAACCCACTGCTAACAGCCAATACTCATGGCCTGACAAGTCAGGCTCCACTGGTAGCTCCCACTCACAGCCCATGGGAAAGGATCCTCAAGATGCCCAGCAAGAGAAAGGACACCATGAACCAAGTGCAGCAAAAGCAAACAAAATGGCTTCCCAATTTTTCGTGATTTGATCTCAAATCTAGGATAGAAACCAATTTGCCAACTAAGGTCCTACCTGGGGAGCACCCACTTCTTACTGGGCAGAGCTCTGAACCCCAGCACCCTACTCCTGGATGGGGGACATCTCCCTTTAGGCCAGCACGTTGCCCAGAGGAAGGTGACCAAATGAGATGCAGCATTACTGATCCAAGCCTTAAGTTCCACTGGTGGTGGTGCATCAACAGATGGACAGGAGATGTTTTATAGGAAAGTGCATGCAGCAAGCCCCTGTTCCAGCTAGGCAGTTCTATGCTGTTCCTCCTCCAGCAATGTAGGTGCCCAGCACCATAAAAGTGATTTATAGATAAAAGTGATTTATAGATAAAAGTGATTTATAGCTAAAAGTGATTTATAGCTATAGTTCCTTTCTATGTACATCAATGCTGCCTTGGGTGGGCAGCTAAAACTCATCCCTGAGGTCCAGAACAAAACCTGCCTGTAAATCTTCTGGATCCTTATAACACCATGAACTGAAGATACAAGGAGGAAAGTAAAACTACACCCTCTGCATAAAAGGAGAGTTATTACGAACTTTAAATTCTCTTTTATTGTTTGCAATAAAGTATGAACTGTCAGAAGTTCCAGTAAAAGCTGGTTTCAAAAAGATAATGGGGTTAAGTCTAAGCTATATATGCTGGGGGAAAAGTGTTGAATGAGAATTGTTCTGTACACCTGGCAATGAAGGAATTAAGTATTTTAAATTTTGATTTTAAAAGAATAATGGAGGCTGCAGTGAATTTGCTATCTGTAATGACACCGAGCTGACAGAAAGGACCTGCACCTGCAAGCATAACTACATTGGGGATGGATTTAAGTGTCGAGGAAATATCTTCCAGGTAATGTGCTACACATGGTTGCTGTCCCTTACTTTTCTTCAGATAGTTATTTAATACAATGGTTATATCCTGAAATGTGGCATTTTTTTCCTTGAACAAAATGGTAGATTCACTCCATAATTTGAAATAATCTCAATCAAAGTAATAGGAACAGTATGTTGCAAGATAAACTTACCTGCCTCAGAAAAAAAAAATATAAAAACCCCTCCCCTTATGGACAAGGATTGTGGCTACAGTACTAGGGAGTTACTACTAGTATTTTTAATTTCAATGTTAAGTTCTTTTATAGAGCAAGGTAAGAAGAGAACAGAAGCAAGGAAGATAATGCAGCACTTAATCCAAAAAGTTCTCCTTTTTCCAAGTGCTGCACATGTTTGTACTCCACAGATGTTGCCCACCTGTACAGCACTGTTACAAAGTTTTTCTTGATTGCAGGAACTTCTCAGAGACTCCAACACATCTAGGTTTTATTTCCACTTAGAGGTAAGAAAAGGGCAAGTACTCTTTTTTTTTTTTTTG